>CM062614.1:23287317-23454817 GCA_025617555.3 Puccinia polysora
CCACTCATTCTTGAAAAATAGGATCACATATGTTGAAGGTAGCAGGGGTCAAATTCTTTAAAGATAATTTTGATTGAATTTTTCAAAGCATTCTATTCAATATTACTATGAATAACCATGTGTTCTGGAAGCAAGATTTTTTTTTGAACCTTCAATCATATTGCAACCATCTCCAACATCAAGTATGAAATTATGGAAATCAGGGTCACATGCAGCAATCATAATTGAAGTGAGGTTTGATACTTATAAATATCTTCAGAAAACCAAATTGACTAATTTGGCATTAACAATTTGTGGATTTTTACCTTTTTGAATCACACTTAGAATTTGCCTTAAGTCTCCACCAAGAACCATGACTGTAAATCCAAAGGTAGATTGGAATCCATGATTCCGTGTAGTAGACTTTCAACCAGCTCAAGGGCATGCCTATGACTCATAGGTGCTTTATCCAAGATTATCAAAGAAGTTTATTTGAGAGTTTGACATTTTTGAAAATTATTTGAAATTCTTGATACAGAGTTGTGATTAATTTTCAAGGGGATTCAAAAGTTGAGATAAGATGTCCTTCCATTTGGTAGATTCATAGCAGCTATTCCACTACCAGCACATGCCAAAGGTATTGACCCTGTTGATCTGATTGGAGCCAAAAAACATTCATACAGAAATTTTTTTCCATATCCCCCAGTTACATCAATAAAGAATAAGAATGCTTCAAAAAATTTCATGCATTCATTATCAATTCAAGGATATGTCTTGATCTGTCATTCAGCAAAGAAACAGTTTCCAAGTCTGATTGAGGTACTGGTCCTTTTTTTGTTCCTGAAGGATCCAGTTCCTTTTTCTTCTTCTACCTTAAACTGTTTGGTCAACTCTTTTAATATAAATGAAAGCCTCTTCAACACTGGCTCCCATATTTTGAAATATTATTGGGTTGATTGCCATTAATATTTCATTAGAGTGGACCCTTTGGTGTGGGATACCAAAATGAACCAAATCTTTAGACATTGAATTGAATTCTAAATTCCATAATATAAGTGGGTTTTCTGGTTGAAAAAGTGCTAAGAGAGTTCAAAATGAACTCCTCAAATGATATGGATTGATAGATTCCTCTTTTTCAAGCATATGTGATTCCAAATATTGACCATCCTCAATTAGAACCTTGTCCAAAGTTTCTTTTCTTAAAGTTGAGTGAGAAACTCCAATGACCTGTTTCAGGTGATCAAAAGATGTATTTCCAATTTAATTATTCAAAAAAAAATCTGAGAAACCGCCTTTCTGCATCTGTAGGATTAACAGTTCAAAGCCTTCCTATTGAATAAAATCTCTGTCTAGTTGTTCATTCTCTTCTCTGGGGATTACAGGTGAAATGTTGTGTAAATTCAGGGTATTTGAATGTGCTTTCCCTTGTATAAATGGAATTCCTTCTGAAATATTTGGTGAGAATGGACTTGGCTTGTCTTGAACTTTGGATAACTTTTCAAAGACTTCATATGGTTCAAACAAGACCTGTTTTTGTCCAGGAAGATGAATAGCTAGCCTTATCACAGAAGTTGAAATAGTAGATGATCTTAAAGAAAAATTCTGAAACATGCCTCTGGAGTAGCTTCCCATCTTTGATCCCTAAAACAATTTATCTCATACAAATCTGCACCAACATCCACAGTAACACAATTATTTCCCTTATAAGTGTGTTTTTACAGGTATTTAACAGCTGAAATACCCTCAAATATCTCCACATTTATGTGGCATTCATGATTTTCCAAAAGTTGATTATTACAAGGAACAAACCATGAATTATTGATGAATAATTTTGTATTATTCCTCCTTAGTTAAATTGTAGGTCCTTCCTGGCATCTTCTATATATGGGATAACTGTTTTCACCCAAAATTGTTTCAGGAAAGAAGCCTTTGGGGTATTTTTTATTGCATCTGCTATTAATTATGCAAGGTTGTTCCATTTTCAAAAGACCACATGGGGAATGTATCATGTGTCTTTTGAATACGTGAAAAGGTTTTGGCTCTTTAAATAAACCATTTATCTATCCACAAACAATCATTTGAATTTCTTCAGATGTTCTTTTCTTGTTATCAGGGTGAAGAATTACCAAGATCTGAGCATGAGGAAGACCTTTCTTTTGGAATTCTATGACAAGTTTTCTTCCCATTGTCAACCCAAAGATTCCATCCTTTAAAATTTCATTTCAAATCCTCTTTATTTTTGAGTTGAAAACCTGTGTGACTATATCTTGTCTGTCTTGAGAATTTTGACCATGTAAAAGATTTTTGAAAATTTCTGGCCAATTGGGATTGCAGGTTACAGTAATGAAAGGATCTGGCATTCCAATGTTCTGTACCATTGCCATAGCATCTTGATAATGGGATTTTGTATCTCTGGGAACACCAATAAAATATTGTGGAAGGATAAAGCACCTACCTGAAAATCAATTAAAAAAGATATGATAAATATAAGACATTGATTAAATTATTATTGTTACTTTGTTTTTTGCCAAAAAGTATATATAACATACCTTCTCCCTCTCCTGTCTCAACACCACTCAAGTTTCATAGCATCAACAATACCATAAAATCTTTCAATTGTTAGATTTTTTTTATGATGTCAGATTTAGGATAACCTATCTGCCTATATCTTTACATATTGATCAACACAGTATTTTTGAAAGAGAAAACCACCCCAGTGAAAAAGCAAATAATCAGGATTTCACAATGCTAGACAGTTTGAATAATAAATCATAGCAGTAAACAAACTTTTTCCTTGTTGATATTTCAATGCTGGAAACCAATCCAATTCACCATATGGAAGCAGAAGTGTTATAATGTACAAACATAGCCTCCCAAATACATACAAGACTTATTTCTATATACATACTCATTTCACGTCTCATATCACATATCTGTGACAGTTTTATATACCATATGTAGCCACGCGGGCCCTTGCAATAATCCATATAGAATCTAACTCCCAACTTATCACAGGTTAAAAGCCGGCTCTTTGACTGACCATTGTATGCTACCTCAATGGGGACCTGAATGACCAGGACAACCTATCACGCCACACCATCATCAACTCAACAAACCAAACATGCCTGCGACCAATAAAGTTACCAACCGTACAAACCCTACAATGGATGCCAAACAATCTTCCGAGAGTGCAAACGCGCCATAGAATAGCACACAAGCAAAATTCACATTGAATCCAGGCAAATACGTGAAATCAGTAGAGCCACTGCGACAAGACAGCAGCAACATTGACGAGTGGATTGACGGCATTGACACCATTCGACTCCTTGTTTTTGGAACCACCAAGTTCACAACTGACTCAGCTAACCTGCGGAACCTATCACACTTCAAATGTGTTGCACTAAAGGTTTTCTTCTTGTTAACCCTCAACCGCAACCTCCGCCAACTAATGGCAAAGAAGTCATCCGCCACCAATGCTTTTGAGACAATACGGAAGAACTTCCAGCTCTCTACCCAGACGCGGAAAGTTGAGCTCTGGGATGAAATCCTCTTCAAGCTGACAACAATGGAAGGTAAAATCTCATCCCACCTCAGTTGAATCACAAAAATTTGTTTGGAACTTGGCCGCTTAGGACAACCAATCCCCAAGGACGTCGTATCTAGCCTCATGCAAGCCCTGATGCCAACACCACCGGGGAAGACAAGATCCCAGATGCTTCAGACTATTGGACCCCAACTTGACTGCTTGGAGAGCCCGAGCGGCGCCAACACCCAAACAATCATATCCTCCTACTACAGCAAATGCAACCGTGGGAACACCGCCGACAACCCCTTCTCCGTGAGCGCAGTCAACCCTTGGACATGGCCCAACCAGGGACGACAATCAAATCAGCATGATTGCAACCCCGGACGCTTCCCACCCCAGAATGGCCAACGTTGTGGAAAGAATAAGGGGTTTCCCCCTATAATTGTCCCAAGGTTTGGAAGTTAACGGTTCCCTGCGTCTGAAAGGAGATGAGGATGCCCAAAGTTGCACTTAAATGAGAAATAGAAATAAGGAGATAAAGAGATAAAGAAAAATAGAGAGAGAGTGAAATTGCCAATCCTTCAATCCTAAGAACTTTCCACCTGCATGTGTATCCAGTATGAGTTCCTTTAATCTTTTGGTGAGATGATTGATCCACTCCAATGATATGATGGTCTGATTCCATGCCCCCTTCTCCTAACCCAGAGTTGAGAGTGCGGATAAGTCCTCCCTCTCAACCCTAACCTAAGTACAAGCGCAAATAACAGTATGACAAAGAAACACAAAACAATCCCAAAACAGAAACCCTTTCCTCCTCTCCCCACCTCTGTACCAAACTTCCCCCAACGTCCGTACGCCGTTCCGTCCATCTGGTTTGTCCTTCTCATGACGGGGTCCTTGCACCGCGCCCTACTTGGAGCCCCCCGCGCCTGTCCGTATCCGTTTGTCTGTGCCCGTCGTGGATTTCCGGTATTATCCAGCATGATCCGCACGCTTGCACGCACGCTCCATCCGTTCCTTTATTGCCTGCGGATTGCTCAGCTCCTACGTATCCAAACCGGCGTGCCCGCAAACCTAGTCAAGCGCACTACCTTCGGAATCCAATCTCCAGCGGGGATTGCCGCCCACACCGCATTCAATGCTGAGCCCAACCCGTCCACTAGGTGCGGAGCCAAACAGCAGCTGCTGCTGAGAACCCTGCATACCCTAATGCTGAGCCCGCTTGCCTCCAATGCTGAGCGCGCAGCCGCAAAGCAGTTCCCAATCCGTGTCTATAAATTGACACCACATCCCCCCCCAACTTGAGTTCTGTCCCCAGAAGTCTTCCATTGCTTCACCACACTACCACCACCGCTACTTCCACTACCACCCCCACCACTCCCACTACCACCTTCCCCCATCCTCCTTCCTCACCCTCATCATGGTCCCTCCCTGCACCTACTGCGCGAGGAACAGTCTTCCGTGCACACTCCTCTCCGGCCGTCAAGCTTGCTCGGCCTGCCATGCCGGCCACTGCCAATTTTCTCTTGGCAACACAATGCCGCAAGCCCGTCCCGGACCCAACCTCACCCAACCGCGCTAGAGAACCAGGCGCGACTCGTTTGTGGCCTCAAGCGACAACTCAATCTTGGAAGGCTTGTGGAACCCCCCCGGTTCACCTTCATCCCGCCGCCCCCAAGCTCCGTCACCCCCCACCTCGCACGTGAGCCGTAACTTGGCATCACCCCTCCGCCGGGCCGGACCTCCGCAACAAAGCAGATATGGAAACTTGGAGGAATGGCGCGCGGCAACCCACACTTGGGCCGCCGCTGTCAGAATGAATCAAAGGGTACCAGACCCGAGGCTTTCCAGACAACCCGCAGCCGCGCCAGCACCCCCTCCTCCTCCTCCACAACCGCTGACACCCCCTCCGGCTCCGTCACCTACTCCACCGCCACTACCATTGCCATCTCCGGTCCCGGTGTCCTCCCCCTCGCCAGCCCCCTCACCGGAGAGGGTGGTTATCTCATCCTCACCTCCCCCCGCGCCACCTGCCCCTGGTTGGACATCTCCCAAGGCCCCGGAGATTCCGATTGGCCGCATGCTACCCAAGGTTCAATTTGATTGGTTTGCAGACGACTCGGTTGAGCTACTTTGTGGCTTCCTCTCAATCCCAAGGGCCCACAGAACGAATTCCCGGCGCAAAGTATTGGCCCGATTTTGGGAGCTCCTGGCAGACGCAAGGAATGGAATGGTCTGGGCAATGGAGGCAGATTAGGCGGGGCCCCTCTTTCCTTTCTTTTCCTTTTCCTTTCCTTCACACTCTTGTTGTACCTTTTCTTCTCATCATTCCGCGCTTGAAATCAATTACCCATTGCGCGTACCACTTCCAAGTGAGCCAGTGAGTGGCCTAAGTTAAAGTAAGAGACCCCGCAAGTAAAAATTGAGAAAAATCTAAGTTGAGAAAAGAGAGGGCGGAGCCGGAGTAGGTCCGCGCGCGAGATCTGCGCATTCCGCAAAGTTGCCTTCCAGTGCTCCGCAAAGGTACCTGGACCGCCCCAGACAGACTGCCACACAGTTCCCTGTACCCCTCCTGTAACAAACACAACAACCAAACACCAGCAGGAGCCACCGTAAGGGAAGAGGGAGAGAGAGAGTAAGAGAACGGACATACTGGGGTGCCTAGTTGTTCCGGCTGTGAACCGGCTAGAGCATCCCCTCACCAAATCAAGCTTATTCTTATACCAACCACCCATCCTTGAGATATCCTGAGAGAAAAGAAAAAGAGAAAAAGAAACCAACAGAGAAGAAAAATAGAAAAGAACACATAATAATTTTTTTTTTTTTGCGCAATGCCTGTAGACCGCCCGCAAATTGCTCTTTGTCCCGCTTCCCCCATCAGCGGGATTGTCCTTGCTTCTTGGTTCTGCAGGGCTTGTCCTCGCGTTCACGGACCCGGCTTTGTGCTGCGCCCGTGTTTCCTGCAAAAACCCCAAGCCAGCAAAGACCCCACAATCCAGATAAGAAAGAAACATAGATAAACAAACATTCTGGGGTGTCTAGTTGTTCCGGCTGTGAACAGGCTAGAGCACCCCCTCACCAAATCAAAACTTATCCCCTACCCCCACCACCTCCCCCCCCAACTTTTCCACTGTCCCCAGCTGGTTGCAACCGCCTACTCCGTTCCAACGGCACGTTTTCCGCTTCTCCGCCCAAAGACAAATCCCCGGATCGCGTTCCTACACCATCTCCGCGCTCCACGCTCCCCTTGTCTGATGTGTCACCCCCTTCCTCTGTCTTGTCGTAGATCCTTGCGCAAAGAAGCGCTTGACATGCAAATCTGCCGCCTTCTGTTTCAGCGGAGTACCGTCTAATTCCTCCAACTGATAGCTTCCACCCTCAAACTTGGACGACACGCAGAACAGGCCGTTACACTGGTTAGAAAACAACTTCCCCCACTGAAACTCCAGACTCTGGATGTACAGGAGCACCAAATCCCCCTTCCGCAAGGGATCCCGGAGACAATGCGAGCACCGCTTGTCCCAATAGCGCACCAATGCCGTCCGAGTCTTCTTCAGCCGGTCCGCAGCCTTGGCAAGAATCCTGTCCCATTGAAGGAGCTGTTTGGCGCGAGCCTCAAGCAATTTGGCGGAGGTCTTCACCTTCCACCAGTCAACCCCCAGGAACGTCTCCAACTCAATGTCCACCGGAAGCACGGGGCGCTGTCTGAAAAGTAAATTGTACGGCGAGTAGCCTGTTGACCGCTTCACCAAAATCCGATCCACAAACAGAACCATTGGAAGGGTCTCCTGCCAGCGCTTACCGTCCTCCCTGCACATCTTGACCAGGGCGTCCTTGATTGGTTGATGCCTGCGTTTGATCATGCCGGCCCCCTCAGGCTAATACTCCGTTACTCGGCCAAACTTGGCTCCGCAACTCTTCACCAACTCAACCAAACGGCCGCAAAACTCAGCCCCTCCCTCCACTGTAACCAGAAAAAGCAACCTGTACCGCGCGAACCAATCTTCCTCCAGAAACAGAGCAACTTTTTCCGCTGAGAGCTTGACCAACGGACGCGCTTCCGCCCAACCGGACAGGTTGTCCTGCGCAACAAGCAGATAGGCAAACTTACCGACCTTGATGTGGACAACATCAAGCAAGACTCAACCAAAGAGGGCGTCTTCCCCTGTGGGGTTTCCGACTTCCTTAGGCAATCTTGCGCTGCGCCGTTGACAGGCTTCACAGGATGCCAACCATTCCCGTACTGCACGCACTACCCCCGGCCACCAGGACCGCTCTTTCACCCGCCTCCGCGTTTCAACCTCCCCTCAATGGCCAAGATCGTTGTGAAGGCTTTGGAGGATAGCTTCCTGATCCGCCCTTTCAGTGGTAACCACAAGAGGAACTGGAGTCTTCCGCCGCCAAAGCTGCCCCTCCTGTACATAGAAGTTTCCTGCTCACCGCCTTGCCCATTGCATGTGCTTGTCCGTAGTTCCGTTGGGAAAACAAAGGTCCTGCAATTAATCACAAAGAATTGTGTACCGCCCGGTCTGCTGGAGCGGCAGCTGAACGCCAGCCTCCACAACCCCTACCTTGACAACCGGGGTCTCCACATTGAGCAGTTCCGCGTCCTCAAACGGGTTGTCCCTTGGATACCGCAACAATGCGTCAGGCATAGTGAAAGCTTTCCCCAGAACATGAACAACAGCAAAGGAAAAAAGTTGAAGAAACGCCACTCACCTGGTCATGGGAGCATTGGGCAACGCCAGAGAATTGATCATCCGCGCCAGTGCCTCCGCATCCAACAAAAGCTCAAAGTGAACCCCCCACAAAAGATACTGAAGCCGCCGCACGATCTTGGTGACCCCGCACAACTCCAACTTTGGCTGAGAGTACCGGCTTTCTGTTGGAGTGAAGGTGACCAACTTGTAAAGCACCGGCCTATCCTTACCCTTTTCCTCTTGAGTGAGAACCCCCCCGCGCCAAATTCGCTGGAATCAACCACTAGCCTAATTCCTCCTGCATTGTAGTCAAGATTGCGGAGCACAATGTCACGTCCTAAAATCTCCTTGAGCTTCCGGAACGCGCTATCGCACTCTTCTCCCCAATTCCACTCTGCGCCTTTCCGCGTTAGTGATTGGAGCGGGCTCGCCACCTCTGCAAACCTCTCGATGAACATACGGACATAGCTACATAATCCCAAGAACTGAAGGATATCCAACACAGTCCGCGGGGTGGGCCATTTGAGGACTTTGTTCCGCTTTTTCTCTGCAATGTGCCGGCCGTCGGCACCAACAACATGGCCAAGGACTTTGAGGGCCGGAACACAAACCGCCAACTTCTTCCCCAACACCGTCAGTCCTGCCTCCTCAATGCAAAACAGGATGTGTTCCAACGTCTGTGCATATTCCCACACAAAACGTCAGACGCAGGGAACCTCAACCAGCTCTGCTCCTCCGTAATTGGATTTCGGACCTTTGATGCCCGCGTCGTCAATGAAGATTTGGACTCCCTCCAGAAGATCATCTTTCAGGATCCAAGCCATTTGCACCTGGTACACCGCCACAGAATTGGTTGTGCCCTGCGGTAGCCGAGTCAGCTGCATTCTTCCCAACCCAGTCTCAAATGCCGTTAGAGGCCACAAGCAAGGATCCAACTCGCGCTGTTTGTATCCCCCCATCACATCCACTAAACCGTAACAAGCGCGCCCCGCCATCGACTCAAGGAACTCGTCAACGCAAGGGTGTCATCCTGAGTCCCGGATCGTAAAGGAGTTGAGCCGCTGCAAATCATGGACAATCCTCAACAACTTTCCGTCCTGCTTAACTACCGCAAAGATTGGACTGGATTAACTAGACGTTGACTGTTTGTAAAGGCCAGTCTTCACCCGTTCCCGCACCAACTCCAGAAACTTCTCCCGGACCGCCTGCAGTATTGGAATCGGCTTGTGATTGACAGTGGGGATGACATAGGGGTTGCCAATATTGTTTTTCAGAAGCCCCCGCTCTTTAGGTCCAAACGCAAGCGCTCTTTCCCGAAGAACCAGAACCGATACCAGCAACTCACGCTCCTCCATACTGAAACATCCTGTCGGGCCGAAATTGAAAGCTGCAATCCGCTCCTCCGTGATCTGCGCCAAACTAGTAACCCACCCCAAAGCCTTAATTGGTGTGACCCAAGGGTCCCGCAACCAAGTGATGGATCAAAGCGGTCCGTTCAATTCCTGGGGCATTGGCTCATTCCTTGGTTGGACCTTCCGTGACACCGGCTTGTACTTGCCAGCATTGCACTGCATCATCCGCACACATCCTTTGCTGTAGGTCCTGCACAGAACAGAACCGCGGCTTTTGCCTTTGCTCACGAGTGTGGCACAATGATAGGGTTTTCAAAGCATAGTACCCTTGGGCGATGCATACTGAGAAAAGGGACTTACTTCTGCAACGTGCGGGCCCTGCACTTTCCTTCCTCCCCCTCCCTGCTCCTCATTAGTCGACCTCCCGCACAAAACCGGAGCTTGTTCCGTGCGGTCTCCTTGGTTGACTAGGAAAAATCCTCCAAGGGTCGCCTGTCCCAGACCAACTCCGCGTCCGGTTCCTCCTCATACTCCAACACTCTCCTCCGCTTTCCTTGCCCGTGATTGCAGATAGTTGTCTTGAACCTTCCGCTAGACAAATCCTCCACCGTCAACGCCTCCGTTCCCGCCTCCGGATCAAAAATCATTTGTGCTTGGAACCCAAACATGAATGGCCTTCCCAAAATCACATCCCCACAATCCACCAAAAGAAAAGAAAGAGGCCTACGGACCCTTGCGACCTTGACCTCCTCCTCCTCAACTACCCCATCCACACAACACTCCCCTCCGTTAAGCGCGCGGAGAACAATTGCACATTTCTGCCAAACCAACCCCAAATCATCCACCATCCGCAATGGCAGCATTTTCACCATTGAACCGCTGTCCACCATAGCCCACACCTTCCTCCCTGCTATGACCATTGGAACGTAAGCGAGCGGAGTCAAAACCAATTTCAACTCACAGTCCTCGTGCCCCTCCTCCTTCTGCGCCACATGAACCCACTGCACTGTCTGAGGTACCTGGCCCTGACTGCAATCCTGCAACGCCTGCACCATCTTGTCTACCACCACCGGAGACACAGCCGCCAGTTCTCGCAAGGTCAGCGGGACCGGATTCTTGTTCCCCATCACCCTATGCACAATTTCCGCCGCTTTCTTCTTCCCTACAGGATTTGCTTCCGGCGCCTCAATTCCGGGCACACGTGCGGCCGTTTTTGGAACAGTCAACGGGGGTTGCTCCTTTGCATCCACCTCCATCTTATCCAAGACCCCCACCTTCTCTTCCGTTGCCACTACCCTTACCTCAGCTTCCACCCAAGGTGGTTGCCACAATCCAGGACCGGTAACAATGCCTAGTGACGCTTGCGCTGTCGTTCCCACCTCCTGACCCCGTGTGCGCACCTGCTGCATTGCGGTCAGCTGGCTTGGCTCCATTGGAATCTGTTCACCCATCGGAAACATGTACCCCATCCCCGCCGGTCAAACCAATCCCGCGTTGAGATCCTTTGTAAGCTCCTCGCACGCCAATTGCCAATGACTGTTTGCCCCGCAGTACAAGCACCCCCTTGGCACAAAGGTACCGGGCGGCCGAAACCCTTCCACCATGTGAGGTGGAGGCCCTTGTGGCTGCTTCTGGCCCATATGGCTCATGCAGATCTTCAAATCCTTCATCAGTTCTGTCAATTCACTTACCGGAGGGGCGGGCACGGGTTGAGGAACCGGAACACGCGTGGAAGTAGGTGGAAACGGGGCCAAAAATTGCGCCAGAGCCAAAACCTGGGGGGCGGATTTCTTCGGTCCCACTGGGAAGGACTTAGCGGTATCCTCAATAAGCTCTTCTAAGTGAAGCTCACTCTCCACAGCCTGGCAAATGACAGCCAACTCCGGAAGGAGCGCAATGCTCCCATCCAATGACCGCTTTACCAAGTTGTGATTGTAAAGATGCCGCTGCACCCTTGCCCAGAGTTGAGCGCCTAAACCGCCCAGAAACGCGCGTTTCATGGCCCCGTCTGTCCTGCCACCACCTTGTTGTTTGAAAAGTACCAATAGATCCAATCAAATTTCAAGGTTTAATCCGCCAGCTCCACCCAAGTTCTGACTCCTCCGCGCGCGCTCGCCTCCAAGGCCACGCAGTTGAAATCGCTTTCCTGGAATCAAGGTTGGCGCCTACCCCACCGCGTTAGGATCTCCGCCTTCAGTTTTTGCCAATCCTGATTCTTGTAGCCTTCCATCTCCTCCACATCCTGGAGCTTCTCTTTGTCCATAATGAACAGGACAACAAGCAGGGCCTTATCCGCGTCTGACGCACCTTCCGCATCTGCAATACCTTTGTATCTTGAGATGAATTGCTCCACATCCGCAGTGTTGAATCGGATGTGAGGGTAGTCGCGCGGCCTGATGCAAACCAGACAAGTGGGTTTGTGGTCACTGGAGACCAATGGGGGAACGGCATAGCTTGACCTGGGTCAAGCGGAGGGAGGGGGAGGAGGAGGGATGGAAGAAGCAAGTGGGGTTGGAGTAGCGGACCCAGAAACAGAAGGAGAAGTAGAAGAAGAAGAGGAAGCGACTGTAGGGAGGTATGAATAGGACATTGCGCCCAGTTACCTTCAAAAGACAAGAAACAGAAGGTTACTTCCCGGCCAGACCCCCAGATGTGGAAAGAATAAGGGTTTTCCACCTATAATTGTCCCAAGGTTCGGAAGTTAACGGTTCCCTGCATATGAAAGGAGATGAGGATGCCCAAAGTTGCACTTAAATGAGAAATAGAAATAAGTAGATAAAGAGATAAAGAAAAATAGAGAGAGAGTGAAATTGCCAATCCTTCAATCCTAAGAACTTTCCACCTGGATGTGTATCCGGTATGAGTTCCTTTAATCTTTTGGTGAGATGATTGATCCACTCCAATGATATGATGGTCTGATTCCATGCCCCCCCCTCCTAACCCGGAGTTGAGAGTGAGGATAAGTACTCCCTCTCAACACTAACCTAAGTACAAGCGCAAATAACAGTATTACAAAGAAACAGAAAACAATCCCAAAACAGAAACCCTAGCCTCCTCTCCCCACCTCTGTACCAAACTTCACCCAACGTCTGTATGCCGTTCTGTCCATCCAGTTTGTCCTTCTCATGACGCGGTCCTTGCACCGCGCCCTACTCAGAGCCCCCCGCGCCTGTCCGCGCCCGTTGTGGATGTCTGGTATTATCTGCCGTGATCTGCATGCTTGCACGCGCGCTCCATCTGTTCCTTTATAGCCTGCGGATTGCTCCGCTCCTACGTATCCAAACCGTCGCGCCCGCGAACCTAGTCAAGCGCACTACCTTCCTAATCCAATCTCCGGCGCGGATTGCCGCCCACACCGCATTTGATTCTGAGCCCGACCCGTCCACTAGGTGCAGAGCCAAACAGCGGCTGCTGCTGAGCACCCCGCATACCCTAATGCTGAGCCCGCTTGCCTCCAATGCTGAGCGCGCAGCCGCAAAGCAGTTCCCAATCTGTGTCTATAAATTGACACCACAACGTCCGTCAAGAGGCAACATCAACGCAGCCCAAGCCAACATCAATGGAGGGAACGTCCCTCTACCCAATGAAGTCTGACTACGCCGGGGCAGCAACTGCACTTACTGTGGTTTGCCTGACCACTGGCGCGGTTGGTGCCCAACCCTCCGTACCAACGCAAACCTGCCACCCCCTGGCACCGCCCCCAGTAACAAGGCTCCACATTTTCAATCAAATTCACCCCGGCCGACCACCTTCAACCAGAATCAAAGCCGCATCAATGCTATAACCCAACCAACCACCGACAACCAGGGGCGCCCTGAGAACAACGGATACATTGGCAGGCGCGGCGCGTTAGTGATTGACTCCAGGGCGACCGCCTTGGTAAGCGGTGATTTGGACTCCTTTATTTCTTATTCCCCCTTCTCTTCTCCCTTCCGCCTTAGTCTGGCCGACCCTAACAGCCACATGAATGCCATTGGTAGCAGAACGATTCCCCTGATGACGACTGCCTCTGGGGACCATGGGGCCCCAACTCTGAATAACGTCCTTTAATGCCCAGCTGTCCAAGGGACCCTGCTCTCTCTGGGTCACCTCATTGACTCCAGTTTCCAACCATTTTTCCACGGCCACTGAATTCTTTTAGTCTCCAATCATTTCCGATTACTTACATCTTACTCTAATTGTACTTGGACTGTTTCTTGTGTTATCCCCACTCAATCTGTTCTCCCTCCAACTACCCCCTTAACCCGTTCCCTATCCCTATCCCTCAACCCCCTCCCGTTCATATCCCCATCTTACTATTTCCACTTTGTGTTGGGTCACGTCGCCAACAACATTGTCAAAGCATACCTCTGTTCAAACGTTCCTTCTTTTGACCTCAAATTGTGGTCCCCCTTTGTTTGCAAAGCGTGCAAGACAGCAAAATCAATCCGGCAACGTGATCCCCTCCCCAATTCTATCCCCAAACAAAAACCTCTTGATCTGCTTGTCTCCAATGTACTCGGCCCCCTACCTTCCAACGTGTTGGGGAACCGCTATCTACTTACTATCCACAACCACTTTTCAACCTTCATCTTTTTCCACGCAATGAAAAACCAGTCGGAAGTCCCAAAGTTCCTCATCCAGACCGCGCAATACCTAAAAACCTACTCGAGCGGGCTCCTGCCCATCTCCAATGTGACAACGCCAAGGAATACCACTCCCAATCCCTAGCGGCTCAACTCGGCAAACTTGGAACCTCAATTACCTTCACCTCCCCCTACACCCCAGAACAAAAAGGCAAAGCCAAGTGTGTCAACCGGACACTTGGCAACATGGCTTGGACCATGCTTACGTACGCGCAACTTCCCGACAAATTTTGGGCTCTCGCCTATTGGCACACCTGTTAACTCCACACCGCTTCCCTAACTCCCGCACAAACCAGAAGACCCCCTCCAAGATCCTCTACAACCGAGTGAAAAAGCCACCCCCTCTCCATCCCTTTGGATCAATTGCTTTTGCGCACATTCCCAAAGAGAAACAAAAAAAATTAGACAACCAAGCTGAAAAAATGGTCTTCCTCGGCTACCAAGACAACTCGCGAGGCTACATCTTCTGGAACAATTCTTCCCACTCCCTATTCTACACTGACGTTGCCAATTTCACCAACAAGGGCCCCCACACCTTTATCCCCAGCCCGACCACTTCCACACATATTGACCCCACCCTCCTATTGATCACCTACCGCTTGGGGGAGTTCCCATCTGACAACATCGGTGTGTCTCAAGACTCACACATTGAATCTATCTTCCCTCTAGAAGATATTGACCTCCCCCAATCCATCAACCAGGCCTTGTCACCCACAATGCAACCAATATGGGAACCCCCACTGCGGCAAGAAGTTGATCAGCTATTTGACATGGGCGTATGGGAAGCCATCAATTGTACCCCCAATATGAAGGTAATTGGCGCCAAGTACGTCTTTGCCATCAAATGGAAACCGGATGGATCTATCAATACGCCAAAGGCAAGGTACGTCGCCAAAGGCTTTTGACAGAAGCTTGGAATTGACTGCTACAAAACGTTTGCCCCAACAGCTTCCTCATCATCACTCCGCTTATTACTAGCCATGGCCATCTCAAACAACTGGCTCATCCACAGCTTTGACATCTCCGCCGCATACCTCCACTCCCCTCTCCACAAGACTGTATATGTCAAACTGCCAATCCATTTACGACCAGAAATGAAGGGCAAGGCGATGTGCCTAATCAAATCCCTTTACGGAACACAACAAGGCGCACAATGCTGGTGGAAATTCTTCAAGGGTGTACTGGAGGAGGTGGGTTTTACCGGCAATACGATTGAACAGACTGTCTATGTATACTGCAAGGGGCCGGCCACAATTGTGATATGCCTGCACGTTGACGACGGCCTTGTTGTTGGGAAAGACCAACATGAACTTGACCTCCTGCGGCAACAACTCAAAAAACATGTCAAAATCAAGTGGCAACACTCATGCAATGGAATCGTTGGGATAAATCTGCTCCGTACGGCGGATGGCCTTTGACTGAACCAATTGCTGCTGATTGACCAAATTGTCAACAAGTGGCAGTCAACTTCAACCAATGCCCTCCTCATGTCAACCACCACTCTGCTGCAACAACCCCTAACTATGCCTACCAAGGGTGACCCTATCAATGCCAAAGTGTATCAATTGTTCATTGGCTCTCTCAACTACGTGCCATTGGGAACACGCCTGGATATTTTGCTTGCAGTCAATTACCTCTCCCGTTATAGTAAGTGCTCCCTCCAGGATCACTGGCTTGCTTTACACCATCTCATACGTTACGCAACACCTCAAGAGCGCGCAAACTTACATTCAGACCAAAGAAAGATGGCTTACAATTTTGGGTTGAAACAGATTGGGGCGGCGAATTCCATAGATCCACATCTGGGTTCTTCTTACTTTTGCACAACTGCCCAATCTCTTGGGGCTCAAAACAACAAAAAACCATTGCAACACCAACCTGCAATGCGGAATTCATTGCTTTGGGGATGACTATGGAGTTGTTTGTTTCCTTGCGTACTATGTGTCTCAATTTTGATTCTTCCTTTTCTTCTCATATATTTTGTGATAACCGCGCGGCAGTACTTTTAGCGACCGAGAACGGTTTGCGGTCCCGTATGAAACATATATCTCAAAATTTCTTCTTCATCAATGACCTCATACGCGACTTAAAAATCAATGTGAACTGGATAGCAACCAACAGTCAACTAGCCAACATATTTACTAAGGAACTGGGACCGAATAAACAATTATATTTCTGCAACTCATTTCTACCAATTATACAATGCTAAGTTTGTGGGGGGGTGTTATAATATACAAACATAGCCTCCCAAATACATACAAGACTTATTTCTATATGCATACTCATTTCACGTCTCATATCACATATCCATGACAGTTGTATATACTATATGTAGCCGTGCGGGCCCTTGCAATAATCCATATAGAATCTAACTCCCAACTTATCACAGGAAGTACATTGTGAAGTGGGCCATATAGTTAGTTTGATTGACTTGTCCTTCTTAATGAGCCTTTGGAGTGTCTGATAAAAAATTCTCTGTGGGTCAAATTAGAAGGTTCATTTAATTTTTGAAAGAGAAAAATATCAGGAATCTATTTTTCAAAAAAATAATCTTAATAATAATGAATATTGACCTTCTATCCATATGGCTGATATCTGGCCTCCTGTTGGTAGGTTGTGAACCCTTTGATTCATATTTTGAGAATATGGATCAGCCAGCCTCAAAGATTCATTTTTACCAACATGACATGAAACTCTTTCAATCATCTGTATCAATCCATTGTGTTGATTTAGTATATTTTGAATCCTCATAAACAGATATTGGGAAAAATTGGGACCATATCCATTCCTATTCTGAGATTGATTTTCTGTTTCAATAACTTACAATTTCAAAAAGGCTGGAGGATTGTTTCCTGTAGTATGAAAACTCCCAATATTGTGGTTGATAGTTCCATGAACTCTGAATGTTCATATTCCCCTGGTATGGTTTGCAATCTCATTCTGATTATTTTGTTTAACACCCATTGATTTCAAAAACAAATTGGAGTTTATGGGCCCAATATTGGTTATCAGATGATACTTGGGAGAAGATTTCTTTATTACGGCTTATCAGAGTTAAAATTTTCAAAAAACTAAATGGGTGATTTCAGGCTTAACCATTTTTTGTTCAATTTTTTTTCATTTAAGACCATTGATTCATTGTTTGTTTTGATAAAAAAATATTTTTCTAAAAAAAAATTATATTTTTCCTGGGGTGATGCTATATTCATGGCTCCAGTCGTGTGGGAGCCATGTACATGGCCCCACACGGCCTGTGGGAGTTGTGTAGGGCCCCTCAACGCATGGGGGCCCATACACTACTCCATATAATTTATAATTTATTGTTTATTATTTATTATATATAATTTATTATTTATTAATATTTAATATTTAATATTTATTATTTATTATTTATTATTTATTATTTATTATTTATTATTTATTATTTATTATTTATTATTTATTATTTATTATTTATTATTTATTATTTATTATTTATTATTTATTATTTATTATTTATTATTTATTATTTATTATTTATTATTTATTATTTCTTATTTATTATTTATTATTTATTATTTATTATTTATTATTTATTATTTATTATTTATTATTTATTTATTTATTATTTATTATTTATTATTTATTATTTATTATTTATTATTTATTATTTATTATTTATTATTTATTATTTATTATTTATTATTTATTATTTATTATTTATTATTTATTATTTATTATTTATTATTTATTATTTATTATTTATTATTTATTATTTATTATTTATTATTTATTATTTATTATTTATTATTTATTATTTATTATTTATTATTTATTATTTATTATTTATTATTTATTATTTATTATTTATTATTTATTATTTATTATTTATTATTTATTATTTATTATTTATTATTTATTATTTATTATTTATTATTTATTATTTATTATTTATTATTTATTATTTATTATTTATTATTTATTATTTATTATTTATTATTTATTATTTATTATTTATTATTTATTATTTATTATTTATTATTTATTATTTATTATTTATTATTTATTATTTATTATTTATTATTTATTATTTATTATTTATTATTTATTATTTATTATTTATTATTTATTATTTATTATTTATTATTTATTATTTATTATTTATTATTTATTATTTATTATTTATTATTTATTATTTATTATTTATTATTTATTATTTATTGTTTATTATTTATTATTTATTATTCATTTTTTATTGTTTATGATTTATGATTTATGATTTATTATTTATTATTTATTATTTATTATTTATTATTTATTATTTTTTATTTATTATTTATTATTTATTATTTATTATTTATTATTTATTATTTATTATTTATTATTTATTATTTATTATTTATTATTTATTATTTATTATTTATTATTTATTATTTATTATTTATTATTTATTATTTATTATTTATTATTTATCATTTATTATTTATTACTTATTACTTATTATTTATTATTTATTATTTATTATTTATTATTTATTATTTATTATTTATTATTTATTATTTATTATTTATTATTTATTATTTATTATTTATTATTTATTATTTATTATTTATTATTTATTATTTATTATTTATTATTTATTATTTATTATTTATTATTTATTATTTATTATTTATTATTTATTATTTATTATTTATTATTTATTATTTATTATTTATTATTTATTATTTATTATTTATTATTTATTATTTATTATTTATTATTTATTATTTATTATTTATTATTTATTATTTATTATTTATTATTTATTATTTATTTTTTATTATATATAATTTATTATTTATAATTTATAATTTATAATTTATTATTCATTATTTATGATTTAGTGGAGGCTACACAACTTGATTTTAGTTGTTTAGCGTGCCGTACAACTCAAATGGGATGTGTAGCATTCCACACAGCCCATTCGAGCCGTTTGGCATGCCACACAGCCTATTTGAGCCTTTTAGCATGCCACACGGCCTATTTGAGCCGTGTAGCATGCCTCATGGCTCAATGAGCTGTGAATTTAACATTAACCTTTTTCGTGAAATGAGCTATTTCAATATTTCAAAATTTTAACTCTGATACGCCCAATTGTTGCACTTTGGAACAAATGTAGCAAATCATTGGGTGGTCTTTGCTTGTAAACTAAACAATTTCCATCAAAAAAGCACGGGGATCTTGTTTAATATTGAAAAATAATAGCCTTTCAGTGTTGGAAAATCCTTGTGACCATTACATTATGAGGTAAAAAGTGAGGAGTTTCATGCCACCCACAGGAAACAGGATGAATATTGTTTGCTTTCTTTTGATTATCTTCATCATCTTCAACAATATTTTGATTGTTCCCAAAACTGGTGAACTGAATGAGATCACCTTGAACAACAGTCTCTTGAGGATGATCTGCCAATTGACCTTCTAGCTCCAGAGCAACAGATTGTGGTGAACCATTACCATGTTGATGGTTCAATTTTTGAATATGAACATTGGGTCTGTTGTGGTGAAAAAATTGAGGATGGGTTTCAGCAGAGATCCAAAGTTTGAGTGTATGTGAGTTTGGCAAATTAATTTGCAATGAAGTTTTAAAATTATGTGAATTTGGGAATTTTTTTTTGGATTGGAAGGTTTGATTTATATTCTTGAACTATGGGTGAAGATGGTGGAATGTGTGCCTCATGGAAGAGATGTGGATGTGCTGTGTTTGAAATGGAGTAATTAGGATAACTTTGTACAGGTGGGGAATTTTTTGGGATAAATTTATTGTTAGAGGTTAAGCTGGAAAATGGAAAATACTATCCAAAATATTATGAGATGGGTGATTGGATAAATTCTGAAAATTGAAGGAACTATGATTCTGTATCAAAGAATTATGTATTCTATGTTGAGCATTGCTAGAAACAGAATTTTTTTTGTTTTTTGGGGATGGTTATCAATCTGTAAACCTATTCTGAGTTGGTGGGTTGAGGAATAGTTGATGATTAAGATCAGTATGATTATGTTGAGGTTTAACCTGCTAACATGATGTATCACCACAGTACGGAGGATGTGCAGTTCAACCCAGCCCAGTAATACCAAACAACCCTGGAAGCCACAAGCATCTGTAGCCTAGTTGGTAAAGGCAGCACTCTAGTATGTGTCTCAGTCTATCTGAGGTTGTGGGTTTTACTCCCACCAGACACATCTTCATTTTCACAGTCTCAAAAGATTATAGGTGGTGGGATTTCTCCAGTGAGAATGATTTTAGGTTGTTGGATTTCTCAATTGAAAAGGATCATAGGTGGTTGGATTTCTCAAGTGATTGCAAAAATTTCATGAGGATGTGAGTTTTGTGATTCATTTTGAACAAACCCTGAAAGGAACTGAGGAGGTTTTTCTAGGTAGATTTGGAAAATGATTCATGTTTGTTTTATACAGAGGAACCCAGGTTATCAAAAATGTAGCTTGTGGTGTGGCAAGATGACAAAATGCAAGTGCAGGGTGTATTTATGTAGAAAAACTTACACCCAAGCTCTTTTATGTTAGACTGAAGCTTATCTCATTGGTTGCATCCACCTTTTACACTATTGTCTGTTACATGTCTTGCAGAAGGTGTTCTCCTACTGAAGGTGTTGTAGGTATGTATGTACATGGGTGTGTGCAATATCTGGAAAAAAAAAGCAGAAACAAACCTTATGTTTTGTATGAGTACATGCAGATTATGTTGTATGAGTACATGCAGATTATGTTGTATAAGTACATGCAGATTATGTTGTACAAGTACATGCAGATATACATGCAGATATGTAGAGTTGTGTGATATATATACTGGGAAAAAAAGCAGACTCAAACCTTAGCAGATAAATGTATATCCACATGGAGGAAAAAAAAAGTGGAAACACTCAAAAAAAAAAAAAAAAATTAAACTAAAAAAAACAACAACAACAACAACAACATTTAGATGTACAGCTCACATCCTCAATGCCAGGAAATGAACAGGTTCTGCACCCCCAAGGCAAACAATGCCAGTATTTATCAAGGGTGCAGGACCCAATATTTTTAGTATGTAGTAAATAGTAGATTATGGGCCTTGGTGGCCTAGTGGTAACCATCACATGGAAGCTTGATAACACCCCTGCAATGGTTATGCAAGTCTGATGTTTGAATCCTGGGAGACCCACCCCCTGGCCACTACCCCTTCTACCTTGGCCGCCCATACCCACCCCTTTCATATTTTGAAACCCCTTATTGGTTGGCCCTTTGGTGCATGGATGGAGTTTCAATCTCAATACCTGTTACCCAAATCAGAGTGGATTTCAGACATGGTCCAAACACCACCTAAAAAAACTTCAATCTAAGTCAAAAAAATTAAGCTACACTATATACATCCCCTTGATGGTTATAGTTGTATTAGATCACCCAATCTCTCATGGACAGTTCATAGCGCAACATGTGAAATCAATAGCACTTTTTTTTTTTTTAAAAAAAAAAAAAAAAAAAAAGATAGGAGATCATGGCAAAGTACAACTGATGGCGTTTCTGACCAGGCGGTCAACGCGATTGACGTCGACTCCGCGGCCCTCCCTCCACCATTGAAGGTGAACCGGTGGTGTCGTTGATGATGCATGCATGGCGTGTGGCTGCTCCCGATTGGAGAGCAGGGGCATGCTCCGCCCCCGGGTGCCTCCCCCCGGATACCCGTGTGTCGTGGTTTTGTTTTGGGGTCTGACCTTACCTTGGCCTGCCTTGCTTGGCTTCCTCCAGGTTGGATTTCCTCCCTGGTTTGCCTTCTTCCTCATTCTCTTCCTCCTCCTTCCTCCCTCTGCAAACTCATTCCAATCCCGACAACCAATCAATCCAGCCAGCCAGCCATCCTCACCATCCCACCCGCTACTTCAACCATGACTTGGATCATTCCACTCTCCTCACCGACCCATTATCCATCGGCAACTCTCACTAAGCCTCAAGATTATCCTGGTATCTTCCTGCTCGAGTTACATGCCAGACCCGACAATCGAATGACCGAAAGATTCATAGAATCAAACGTTTGTAGACATCCATCCTCACCATTCTCCCCACTGATCATCTCGGCCGATCCGCTAACTTGATTAATCATATGACTCCCGTACGATCAGTTGATCGAACCTTTGTTAGACATCGAGCGAGAGTATAGGGCTTCATTCTTGGGTCGATTGGCCTCCCCTCCCGAGAGCTCAACCGGTTAGTGAATCCATCCAAAAGGTTCACTTCAAACATAGTTGCGTATGGCTTGGAAACTAAGCTAAAAACAAAAAAAAAGCTCAGAGTTATGATCACCACCTTGGATTGCCATCAGCATCCGTCTCGTGTTTATTTTCATGTTTTTGACGGTTTTGAAAGGAGAATTAAATTGGATAAATGTTAATTATTTTTTTCTCCTTCTTCTTCTAAACAACAATATATCATGATAAAAAGGATGGAAAACACCACTCACACCGGGTCAGTACGGCTTGGTGACCTGCGGACCTCGAGACAAGAATCGGTTCTACAGTAATGGTCTTGACTTGAGTGAAGCATTGACCTCTGATCATTTTTTTCAACGTCAGTCGTGCTCTATGTCATCGTCGACATCCGTTCAGTTTTTTGTTCCCATCCTCCTTGCAGTGTGATCCTTCTCAAATTGTCCTTTTATCATCCATCGTCACTTGGCGTCAGGCACTGACTATGCTATCCTTCGAATCCTCGTTTAGATGTCCTGAACCGCTTGTACAAGAAACTTTTGCTCTACCCAATTCCAACCGTTGCAGCCATCAATGGACATGCCATGGCGTGAGTTATTTTTCTTTTCCTCTATCTACTAGTAAAACATGAAAAAATTCGTTCTAGGATCAGCATGAATGGTTCTTTTTTAATATCAAGCTTGATTGGATTTGTCTCTTGTTTCCTCCTCCCTGTAAACCAGTTAGAAGTATGTCTAGACGTATGGTCACACAAAAACAAAACTGAAGTTTTCCTGTTTGTATTTTGGCGTGGGCGTCGATCGATGGGTGATTAAATCATCCCCAGGGGTGGATTCTGCTTGGTTTTGGCGCACGATTTCAGGGTTATGAAAGACAATGAACAGAAGGGCAGAGCAACGATGGCTATGACCGAGATTTCGTTTGGGGCACCCATCCCAGTGCGTCCCCTCCTGTCTTGTACTCTTTTCGCATACAAAAAAAAACATTTTTTCCAATACCAAGTCACAACCCATGTATTCTCACCTTGCTCGTGTATTTAGTTTACACCAAGCGTGTTCATTCATACCCATCCGGCCTTTCTCATTCATTCATCCTTTTTTTTTTCTTGAATAATTCTTAACAGGCTGGTTTGGCAGCAATCGTCAAGACCAAACTACCGTCGTCCAACTTGGTAGCGAAATGTTTGACCGAAGGGCATCGCTTCGGGGCTCAAGAGTCGTACGTTCGAGATCTAGAATCATAGTTTGATTTGCTTATCAACCAACGTCTTGAATTTTCCGGGTGACTATGGTAATAATAACAAAATAAAAGCCTGGAATCTGGAATTGTACACGCCATCGCACCAGAGTCTGAAGTGGTCGAAAAGTCCTTGAAATTGGCATTCGATCGATCCATTCAGGCTTCAACCGGAGTATACGGCATGATCAAGGTCAGCAAACCAATCTGTTCCGCACCAGGTCTCTCATTGACGAAGATGAGGCGATATTAAATTACCTTTTCCCTACTGGTGCCTGATTCTCTAAATATCCAATTTATCAATCTCAATACGACATCTACCATAAACGGCTCGTTTGGGAATGATTCTACTCGCTTTCTTTGAATCGTTTCTTCAACTTTAGGAAACTATGTACGAAGATGCAGTCAAAATTCTCGATTCGACAGGTGGGGGAAATGGCGATGTTCATTCAATCCATGTGGAAAGATTAAAACAAGTCGGACCCACTGCGTATGGCAAATCCAAGCTGTAGTTCTTATTGATGTGAAGGCGTATCTTGTCTGAACTTCTTTACCATAAAATATGTTTGCTCGAGCATTAACTTGTATTTTTCTCGTCTCCTATCGCCTGTGATCTTGTTGCTCCGCGCTTGCTCGCATTTGTAACATACGACCTGTTGAACGATGATGACTGATGACTGATCCTCAAAAGAGAACGTTGAATCGGACTCCCGACCGAATGTACAAGCACAGGGGGTTATCCATCCATCAGTGATCGATGTTGGAACGAGTTGCAAAGGATCAACAGACCCATTGAAACCCAGAAGAAAAGAATGTTTTCCGATCGATCGTTTGGAGACTTTTGAAGCGAGTTCTGGTGCCTTTGTGCGATGGGATAAAGGGTTCAACAACTTTTTCACCCGGGGAAATTAGCTCACCCCCTCTTTTGAAAATTCTGAGGGAGGGGGAGGAATGGGAAGGCATTGGAAGGCAGGAGAAGGCATCGGAAGGCAGGGCATGAGAAGGCAGGAGGAGTCATGGCCCCACTTCTTCAATTAACTCGAGGGGAGGGGGGGAAAGATGAATAAAAAGTTAATAAAAAGAAGGAATCGAAGAGCAAATCGAAGTACCTTCAAAGCATAGTAAAAATGAAAGTGAGGATCGTGAAAGATTTTTAGAAAATCAAGGAAACGTCGGTCTGAAGTCAACAGGATCAAAATTCATGAACAAAAAAGAAAGAACAAAAAGGTTGAATGTAAGTATAGCTTGAGTTATAGCTGCCTTGAAGCAGCTTGGAAGCCTAAGAAAATAAAATAAAAATAAAAATAAAAATAGGGCATTAATTTTCTCATGGGGGCAAACCTTTAAATCACAGAGGTTCTATGTCTGCGCAACATAATATCCACATGGACGGACAGATACTTTATTTCATGGAGGTTTCAAGAATTAATCTTAAAAAAAAAATCTCGATGCTGCAGCCCTGTAGCTGGGTATCCCAAACCCTCCAAGAGAACCTTTGGTAATTTTTGGAGGCATTAGAGCACTACAAACAAACTCATTTAAAAAATTCAAAAAAAAAATAATAATAATCCCATTTTGGGTCCTTTTCTTTGCCTTTTTTAATTGGTTTTTTATTTTGGATTTATTTGAGCTCTCAGAAAGTTGAACAAAGAATCAAAGAGCCTTTTGATATATGTATTTCTTTTTTTGGATTTTTTTTTTGCATGGATTCTTACACCTTAAAAAATTTGTTCAAAAAATCAAAAAATAAGTTCTCATTGCACTTTTGGATCCTTTTCTTTGCCTTTTGAATCTTTTTCATTTTTCATTTTTCATTTTTCATTTTTCATTTTTTGTTTTTCATTTTTTGTTTTTCATTTTTTGTTTTTAATTTTTTGTTTTTTGTTTTTTGTTTTTTATTTTTTATTTTTTTTATTTTTTATTTTTTATTTTTTATTTATTTTTTATTTTTTATTTTTTATTTTTTATTTTTTATTTTTTATTTTTTATTTGTTATTTGTTATTTTTTATTTTTTATTCTTTATTTTTTATTTTTTATTTTTTATTTTTTATTTTTTATTTTTTATTTTTTATTTTTTATTTTTTATTTTTTATTTTTTATTTTTTATTCTTTATTTTGTATTTTGTATTTTGTATTTATTTTTTATTTTTTATTTTTTATTTTTTATTTTTTATTTTTTATTTTTTATTTTTTATTTTTTATTTTTTATTTTTTATTTTTTATTTTTTATTTTTTATTTTTTATTTTTTATTTTTTATTTTTTATTTTTTATTCTTTATTCTTTGTTTTATTTTTTATTTTTTATTTTTTATTTTTTATTTTGTATTTTGTATTTTTTATTTTCTTTGCATTTTTTATTTTATTTTTTATTTTTTATTTTTTATTTTTTATTTTTTATTTTTTATTTTTTATTTTTTATTTTTTATTTTTTATTTTTTATTTTTTATTTTTTATTTTTTATTTTTTATTTTTTATTTTTTATTTTTTATTTTTTATTTTTTATTTTTTATTTTTTATTTTTTATTTTTTATTTTTTATTTTTTATTTTTTATTTTTTATTTTTTATTTTTTATTTTTTATTTTTTATTTTTTATTTTTTATTTATTTTTTATGTTTTATTTTTTATTTTTTATTTTTTATTTTTTATTTTTTATTTTTTATTTTTTATGTTTTATTTTTTTATTTTTTATTTTTTATTTTTTATTTTTTATTTTTTATTTTTTATTTTTTATTTTTTATTTTTTATTTTTTATTTATTTTTTATTTTTTATTTTTTATTTTTTATTTTTTATTTTTTATTTTTTATTTTTCTGTTATCAAAGCTCTTGTAAAGTTAATCAAACAATCAAAGAACTGTCAAGAATTTTTTTGGGTATTTTTTGGATGTATTCTTGGCCTCCAAAAATTGAATCCATTGTAAAAACACTTCAAAATAACACACCCATTTTGATGTTTTTCTTTTCACATCTGGCATCAGACTTTCCCCCAACTTTTTTTACAGGACCTAAGAAAAGCATCCAAAGATTAAACTAAAGAGTATTCTGACTGCTTGACACATCTTTTACCCCTCAAATTATATATCACAATGAAAATAACTCAAAGGAAAAGGGATGGTCTGTCTTTATTTATCCTCTTTATTGTTCTTTTCCTAAAAAAATGAATGATTATTTGAATCATTTGAAGCTGTGGATTTAAAGAGATTCTCCAAAGCTTTCCCAAAATTATTTTTTTGGTAATTTTTGAGGTACTATTTGTGTCTCAAAAACTAAACCAACAAAGCTGTCAGCCAACTAGATGCCAAGGACCTCACTCCTTCTAGCTACTATAGGTGATGACAAGTTTGGAGTTAAAATAGGAAGAGGTTCCAGAGATATATTTTGGCTA
The DNA here is from genome assembly GCA_025617555.3 of Puccinia polysora. Lineage (NCBI taxonomy): Eukaryota > Fungi > Basidiomycota > Pucciniomycetes > Pucciniales > Pucciniaceae > Puccinia > Puccinia polysora. Next base: position 23,314,337 of record CM062614.1, read on the forward strand.
AAAGGGTTAAATTTATTTATATATTTATAGAAATAAATTTGAAAGGAGGGGCCAAGGCCTTATTGGGGTTGTTCAGCCCTGTGGAACACAGGTATATGTCTGTTTAGGAGAATATAGGAGAAATTTTGGTGCCTGTGGGGTTGACAAGGACTCCTGTCAAGAAGTTTGTGGATAATTCACTTGGTGATTGGTTTATTTGAAACCTGAAAAAAGGTTTTAGGTCAGCAGGATCACTTACTAGGTCAAGATATGGACTTATTGTTGAGGAATGGGCCAATTTTTAAGGATTCAGGGTGATGGAGGTTGGTACTGGGGCAGGCTGAATGGTGGAATGATGATTTGGCCAAAAAATAGGGATTCAAGAATTTTGGTTTAAAATTTTATCAAAAAGGGGTCCAAGATCACACTCTTATTTCTTATAAAGGTTGGATGGCTAGGGAATTAAATATCTGAAGCAATAATGACTATATGACTGGAATGAATGAGCTAGAAATGGCTGGGGGAGGGGCCTTTATTTATATTGTTTGGGTCTCCTCATGTTACAGGTCTTTTACCAGCCAAAGGAAGGTGAACCAGGCTAGTGCTGAGGCCAAGGAACCATCCCTGTAATTTTTTTCACCTACTCCAGCCATTACAGAATTATAGAAAGCACCTATGTCATCATACGTTGTGGTGTTGTTATATAGCCTTGGATTGGGAACTGCATTGTGGCCTGCGTGCTAAGAATTAGGTAGGTTGGGTGCAGCAGTGGGGGTGTGCGCAGTATCAGAAGTTGCCGCTGCAGGCTCAGCAGTAGGCGCTGCGTGGCTCAGCACACCAGCTGTGGGCTGGTATTTATAAGATGTGGCAGGCTTGCAACCCATTTGGGTGTTAAGGACCTAGGAATGGAGCTGGCCTGACCAGGTTTGCCCGGTGGTTAGTTTGGGAAGGTAAGAGCAAGGCAATTGCAGGGACAGGGAATTACTTGGCATGCAAGATTGATATGGACAACGCAAGGGGCTCTGAGTAGGGTGCGGTGGAGGACTGTTTCAAGAGAAGGACAAACTGGATGTGCTTAATGGTAGGCAGGCTTGATGGTTTGGCAGTATGGGAATAGGTTAGGGTTAGACTAGGGTTCCCGTTTCTAGGGTTTCTTTCTTATTTTTTTGCTGGACTTTCATTGTGCTTGTACTTAGGTAAGGGCTGAGAGGGAGGACATAAAAGTCTGCACTCTCAGCGCCGGGTTGGAGGGAAAGGGGGAGGGAGGCATGGACTTTGGAAAGGAAGGAATTGATCATAATCTCATCTCTCTCTCTCTCTAAGGAGCATCTTCAGACCTTACACAAGCTAGAACCATTGAATCCTTAATCAAGGGACAAATTTTGGGGATTTCTTCACTCAAGTTATCCACATCTGGGGGTCTGGCCAGGAACTTCTTGTTTTCTCAATCTCTTGAAGGTAACGCAGGATGCTGCCAACAACTGTCCCTGGATCCAACGTTCCGCCTCCTTATCCTCTACAATTGGCTCCCAAAACCTCAACTCAACCTCAACCTCCACCACCCGCTGCTCACACTGCTAGGGCAAGCAGTTTTGCCCCTCCATCAGAGGGAGGGTCATTGGAAATGGCGCTCAAGACTCCTTGCCGTTTGTGGCTTAGGCCAAGGGACTTCCCTCACCTTTGGTTTGGTACCGCAGATGTGGAGCAATTTATTGCTAAGTTTGAAGGGATTGCCAATTCCAAGGGCACAAAGGGCGCAGACAAGGCCTGTACTATTGTCCTCTTTATTACAGAGGAGGAGAAGCTTTGGGAAGTGGAGGAGATGGTTGGGTACAAAAGGAAGGATTGGGGAAGGCTGAAGAGCAAGATGTTGGAAAGGTGGGGAAAGCGCAAGCCTTGTTTTGGGATTGCAATTTTGAATGGGCTGCGGAGGAGGTGAGCAAACACAGATGGGTATGATTTTGTGTTGCTATATAGCCTTGGATTGGGAACCCTGTCGCAGTCGGCGTGCTTAGCATTTGGTAGGTCACACTCAGCATACCGGTTGCAGGTTGGGCTTAACTGGGAGTGGTGGTTTTGCGGCCTGCTGGGACATCAAAGACCCAAGAATGGAGCCGGCCCAACCAGGTTTGCGGGCAGCTAGTTGGGGAAGGTAGAGCAGGGGCAATTGGGGCTATAGGAGAAGGGCAGGAAATCACGCAGCGGGCTGGGTGGATAAAAATAATGCGGGGGGCTCTGAGTAGGGCATGGCCGAGGGATGCATCATGAGAAGGAAAAACCAGGTGTGTGTAATGGTAGGCAGGCATGAGGGTGGTTGCAGTATGGGAAAGGGTTAGGGCCGGCCGGCCCGCGGGGCAGGAAATCCCGCAACGCGCCAGGTGGATATGGAAAAAACAGGGGGCTCCAAGTAGGGCATGGCAGAGGGCCGCTTCATGATATGGACAAACTGGGTGTGTCTGACAGTAGGAAGACTTGAGGGCAGTTGCGGTATGGGAAAGTGTTAGGGCAGGCCGGCCCATGGGGCAGGAAATCATGTGGCGCCCCGGGTGGATACCAACAACAAGGGGGCTCAAAGTAGGGAGCAGCGGAGGGCCAGGTCATGAGAAGGACAAACCGGGTGTGTGTAACAGTAGGCAGGGCTTAGGGTGGTTGTGGCATGGGAAAGGGTTAGGTTTAGGCTAGGGTTCTGGTTTTTAGAGTTTCTTGTCTATTTGTTGTTGGGATTTCATTGCGCTTGTACTTAGTTTAGGGTTGAGAGTGTGGGCATAAAGTCTGTGCTCTCAAGCCCAGCATAGATCTAATCTGATATCATATATCATGGCTCACCACATACAATACAGAAAGGAAAGGAAAGGAAGTAAATTCATCTCTCTCTCTCTCTCTCTCTCTCTCTCTCTCTCTCTCTCTATCTCTCTCTCTCTCTCTCTCTCTCTCTCTCTCTCTCTCTCTCTCTCTCTCTCTCTCTCTCTCTCTCTCTCTCCTCTCTCTCTCTCTCTCTCTCTCTCTCTCTCTCCTCTCTCTCTCTCTCTCTCTCTCTCTCTCTCTCTCTCTCTCTCTCTCTCTCTCTCTCTCTCTCTCTCTCTTAGGGACAACTTGGAGAGTACACCTTGCTTGTTTACACAATGGACGCGCAAAGGTTTGGTGGAATATATGTCAAAGTTTTAGCGGATCTATAGGCATCTGGTGAAGAACAAAGTCATTGTAGGGCAGACAGGAGCTATGAATGAGGCATTTTTGGGTGGGCTTGCACCGCCCCTTTGCTTGTAAGTGCAACAATATCTCTACAATCATGGCTTGGTTAAGAGGTCATTAGACGGGAGAGTCACAATCCTTCCGGAGCTATTACTTATCCACCAGGCCATGGAGAGAAAAATCAACCTAGATGAGCTCATTGCAGACACAGCAAGAATGTACCCAGCGGTCTCCAAGAATTTGGTGACTCTTCTGGTACCAGCCTCCGCACAAGCACCAGTTGCGGGACCATTGGCACCCTTTTGTGCTAAAAAGCCTCAGAAATCCCTGGAGCCATTGGTGGGTGAGATGATGGAGATTTTGCAAGATCTGCAGATCTTCCTCAACCGGGCCAGGGCTCCTACGGCTCTGACTCAACCGCCCGCAATGCCACCTCATATGGTGGAAAGTTTCCAGCCTCCCAGTGGGCCCTCCCAAGGGTTTGTGGTGCGCAATTGTATGTATTGTGCAAAGAAGGGGAACTGCAAGTTTTTGTGCACCCACCTCACTCAAGAAATTAGTGAGGGGTTGGTGCTCACATCCGGGTTGACATACATATCTCCAATGGGGGAACCATTGGACGTGGCAACAGGTCAGCCGCATCCTATGGTGCAGATACAAGAGCAGGCAAAGGCTTTAGCTGACACTGCTTGCATATCTCTTGGAATTGTCACCCCACCAGGAACCTGGGAAGCTCTGAGGGTGGAGGCCAAAGTAAGGGCACTGGCAGATAACAAACAGGTAACAGTGGAAAGGATGGACCTTGAATTTGAAGAATGACCACTGGCCCCAAAGGAAGTGATGCGTGTTCTGGCAGGGGATGGACAGCCAACAAGTTTTGCGGGGAAAAAGAAGGCCATGGAAATTGTACGGAGGGTGATGGGAAGCAAAGGGCCAATACCCCTAATTCTGAGAGAATTAGCAGCAGTGTCACCGTTGGTTGTTGACAAGATGGTCCAGGCTTTGAAGGAGTGCGGGCAAGGCTGGTTTCCAAAAACTTTGCAGCAAGTGAATGTGGGGGAAGAGGAGGTGGATTGCAAGCTGTATCAGATGAAGTCTGCATTGGTTCTGCTTGCCTAAATTGCAATGATAATTGCAGAACGGAAGGTATGGGCAATGGTGGATAGCGGGTTGATGGTCAAATTACTTCCATAAAGGCTGGTGGAAAAGCTGGGCTTGGTGTGGAGGAAGTGCGCAATGGGTCTTCTGGAATTGAACGGTGGTGAATGTTGTATGGATGGGGTAGTAGAGGAGGAGGAGGTCAAGGTTGCAAAGGTCCAGAAACCCCTGTTGTTCCTTTTGGTGGAGTGTGGAAAAGTGATCTTTGGTTGGCCATTCATGCTTGAATTCCGGGCCTGGATGACATTCAACTTGGAGGACTGTACAGAAGCATTTATGGTTGAGGATTTTTTTGGCCCGCAGTTTGAGACAACAATCTGCAACCGTGGAAAAGGGAAATGGGTGCAGGGACCAGTGATGTGCAGCAATGGTGAGTCTGAAGGAAAGGTTGACTGTAAGGGTCACTCCACGGGGGATTTTGCCTTGTTGGCTGCAGTTTCTGTGCGGAGAAAGCTCTGGCTTTGCGCAGGCGGTCAAATAGCAAGGGGCAGGTGGAGGAGGAAGAGGCGCAGGAAGAACAAATGGAAGAAGCATGTTCCCTTCCTCAGTATGCATCTCTGGGAGGTCCTACATTTTGAAAATCCTATCATTGTGCCACAGTTGTGAGCAAAGGCAAAAGCCCTATTTTGGTTATTGCTAGGACTTAAAACAACAATGGCTGGGTATAAATGGCAAGGTGCAATGCCATCAAATACAAGCCCGTGGCGCAGAAGGTCCGGCCACAAAATGAGCCAATTCCGCAGGGGCTTAACAGACCTCTGCGGAAAATTGCTTGGTCCCAGGAACTACAGGAAAGGCCTCTGAAGAAGGCCAGATGGGTAAAAATCATTGACAAGCGAGTCAAAACTCTCAAATTTTTGCCTGTGGGATGCTTAAGTACAGAGGAAAGAGACTTGCTGGTGTTGGTGTTGGTATTGCAGGAGAAGGACCTTGCCTTCAGGCTGGAAAAGCATGGATTGCTGAAAGGCAAGATTGGTAACCCCTATGTGATCCCCACAGTTCCACACAAGCCATGCCAGATCAAGCCAATTCCAATTCCCCGGGCTGTTTTGGAGGCCTTCCTGGAGTTGGTGCGTGAGGCATGAGGATGGGGCTTCATGAAAAGTCCATTTTGAGCTAATCTGGCCCAATCTTTGCGGTTGTCAAGCAGGAGGGGAAATTTTTAAGGATTGTTCATGATCTGCAACAACTTAACATGTTCACTATTCACAATGCAGGATTTCCCCCACGTGTGGAGTAATTCTTGGACTCAATGGCCAGGCGCGCCTGTTATGGACTGGTGGATGTGATGGGCGGGCACAATCAGGGGGAACTTCATCCCAATTTGCAACTGCTGACTGCGTTTGAGACCAGATTGGGAAGCATGCAGCTAACCCAGCTCCCGCAAGTCTTGACTAACTTTTCAGAAGTGTACCAAGCTCAGATGACCTGTATACTGCACAATGACCTCCCAAGGGGAATTCAGATCTTCATTGATGACGCCAGTATCAAGGGCCCAAAGACGCATTATGGAGGTGCGGTTTTGGCAGAGGCCCCCACAATCCGTTGGTTCATTTGGGAATACGGGGTGAAACTGGAACTGATCCTGTTCTGGATGAAGGAAGCAGGACTTACAGTTTTGGGGAAGAAACTGGCTGTCTTGGTTCCCATGCTTGAGGTTTTGGGGCACGTGGTGGCTGTTGACTTTAGGCAGATTGCGGAGAAAAGCGGAATAAGGTTCTTGAGTGGCCAACCCCGTGGATGGTGTTACACATACTCCAGTTCCTGGGGCTGTGTAGCTACATTTGCATATTCATCAAACAGTTTTTCTGAGGTGGAAAGTTGCCTGCGGGCCTTGACATGGAAGGGGGCAAAGTGGGGATGGACTATTGGGTGTGACAACATGTTTGCAAAGCTTAGGGAAATTTTTGGGCACAACATTGTCCTCCAGGACCTTGACTACAATGTGGGAGGGATACTCCTAGAAGTCAACTCTAGAAAGTTTGGCGTGGGGGGTGTACAGAAGCAGGAGGAGGACATGAAAGATTGGCTGGTGCTCTACAATTTGTTCATCTTTATCACAACAGAGAGCGGCTATTCTCAGCCAAAGTTGGAATTGTGCAGGGCTACCAAGATTGTTAAAAAGCTCCAGCACCTCCTGTGGGGCGTTAATTTCAAGCTCTTGGTGGACACAGAGGACTTGGTGTGGATGATCAACTTTCCAATGCTGCCAAATGCACCCATGACTAGGTGGGTAGCGTTCCTTCAGCTGTTTTCCCTCAGTGTGGTGCATGTTCCAGGGAAGGCATTTACAATTCCGGATGCGCTGTAATGGTATCCCCAAGAGGATCCATACAAAGGGGAGGAGCCTCTCAACATGGAATCTGTCAGCCTCCTGGATTCCAAGACCCTTGCTATCCTTTAGCTACCAGAGGTGATAGAATAAATGATAAATATATTATTCAATAAATGCAGCAAAAATCCATAAAATATTTGGATAAAGCTATTGCAAGGTTGATTGGCTTGGTTATGGTTTAATATTATAAATGAATATGAATAAATTGATTATTAAATAAATTGATAAAGGGGCCACAATAATATTGGGGATCTTTAACACATCTCTACAGGGATTTCACTTTGAAAACACATATACCTGGTTACTTTGAAACCTTTAATTTATATTGTTAAAGGAGATATTGCCCAAAGATAATATATATATAAAATATATAGTGGAGTGGCAGGGCCTTGTAGCCAAGCTTCCAAAACATAAAAAGGATGATAAGACTCACTGTTATATTATTAACTCCTTTAGGTACCTGTTTGGGACATGCAATGATGGGTTAAACCTATTACTGGGGTTAAAAAGGTTGTTCAGCAGTTTAAATTGATAAAAAGGGTTGGGGACGGATATTGTTTATAAGAATAAAGCCATAAATCACTTAATTATCTCTTATAAGTATTTAATTAACTTGGAATGGTTTCTGGATGTAAATATAACTGGGTCTCTGGGTATCAATATCCTCAAAAGAGCTCTATATTTATCGCTTTTTGAGTCCCATTTCTGTACTTCTGAGGGGTACAGGGGCTCAAAGGAATGGGTTCTAAGTCTTGCAGGGTAATCAGTGGTAGCCTTTCACGTGTTTTTGGCGATTTAGCACGGGTAGCATCTAATTCCGCAGGGTATTAGAATTATTCTACTTTTTGATTGATGTTTAGAAGTGTGAATAACACTAATCTATCCACATGTTTACTATTTAATTAATTATCCTTAGTAAATATTCCCAGGATTTTAATAATTTTATTAGTATAAATTACTATGGGCAATCTGATGTCAGGCGGGTTTTCATTGTCTATTAGCTGATGGGAGTGAAATCATGATATTGATTTTACTCCTTATTTTCAAAATTCTGTTGATTTACTCAAAATAATTAATTAAAAATATAATTTATGAAAATTCATGTAATATTTTTACATACTCATTTTTCTTGGTATGTCACAGGGATACTAGTGTCTTTAAATTCTCACAATTGTATATTTAAGGTATTTTAAGATATTTTACAAATAGTAGTTATCTTATTTCTGACATATTGGGTATTTTTATTATACTTTTATAAAAAATACATAAAAAGGTTATTTAAGTATTTTTATACAGTTTTATGTATTTTTAGATTATCTATTATCCACAGGGACATTTATTACATATTTAGTATGTCCCCCTCTAGGTTGTAGCACCTTCAAATGGTACCTGGGCTTCTTGAGCTGCCTGTCATTCTGTCAGCCTGTAGTCCCGTGGCTGCGTACTTGTCAGCTTCCCAGGGCTGCGTACACAGCTTTTTGGGGTATGCAGAAAGGGTGGCAGTGCTGCTGCTCAGCCGTGGGCAAATGTATTGTTTGCCGTGGCTGCATGCGGGAATTGTGACAAATCACATTTCCGGCCGTAACTCCTTCAAATCACAGAATTATTGGATTCTGTCACAAAATTCACTGTGAACCCTATACGTGGGGTTCCATGGGAAAAATAAAAATTGCCAAATTCACAATGCTGTGTCTCTTTCCAAATCTTCATAATTTACTTAAAAATATAAGCAGTAGGAAATTGAGGTAGGTGTCAGTGGGTGAACCTACCTTAATTTGTATTGAAATTCAGAATTTGAAATAATATTCCTAATATTAACTCTCCTTTAATAAGATTTTCATTTATTTGTTTTATTTATGTTATTTTGTTCCTTTTACAGCTTGCTCTGCAATAGTAGCAAGCTGACAGAATCTCTCGTTATCTGGTTAGGGATGGTAGAGGCGGAGGTTTGCCTACTGCTGCATCAGTTGGGACAATATGCGTTTCTGTGTTCTTATTTGCAGGATCTTTGGTTTCTCAATGGGATGGAGAGTACAAGCATTTGGTGGGAAAAGCGGTGCGTAGAGAACTTCTACCTGCAGGAAGGGAAATTGTGCAGGCAGAGTGCTCCTGTGGCACTCATGGTTTCAAAATCTAGGATGGATCAGGAAGGATTGTAAGGTGTTTGCACAACAACCTAGGTCACTGGGGCGAAATTGAGAAGTGGAGGAGAGTAAAGGAAAGGTTCTGGTGGCCGGGGGTCATGCACCGGGTACTGGAATGGGTAAAGTCATGCAAAGCCTGTCAGTGGCAGAGTTTGAGGTTGCCTAAGGAAGTCGGTCACCCCATGGGAGAGGACACATTGTTTGGGCAGGTTTCTCTCAATGTGATGCACATTAAGGCAGGGAGGTTTGCGTATCTACTCATGGTGCAGGGTGGTTAGAGGCAAATCCTCTGGTGAAGTTGTTGGCAGAAAAGGTTGCTCAGTTCTTGGAGGAAGATTTGTTTGCACGCTATGGATTGCCCCATCTGGTCATGGTGGATGGAGGTGTCATATTGACACCTAAACTCAGTCTAACCACAGTCTAATCTACTTAACTCAGGAACTTCAACCTCACGGCTCTGGAGACTTTACCAGTATATCTCCTTCAACTACATATCTCCACAGGATCTTCATGCCTTACATATCTACATATAGTCTAACCTCATGCATTATACATATATTCTTACCTCCTGCATTATACATATAGACTCCTTAGGCTTGCACATACTTAATATCTCAGGTTCTGCATATCCTCTAACCTTCTTCACCCTGTCTATCCCATAATTAATTATGGTTTATCCTTTGGGAATCCTTATGTACATCCTCTTGCAGATTGTATCACATACTCTCTATACTTAGTACATAGTGTCATGACCTCCATGCATAATTTACATCCTCTCACTGAACATTACCAACTTAGACAGCCAGACCTGTATCCTAGCCCCAATGTAGTAAGCAGCCTAACCCCAATGTAGTAGCATACCTGATCAGCCCTCTCTGTTACCTTGACTGCTCCCTTGTCATCACATGTCAGCTTGCTACTATGTACAGAGCAACCTGTCAATAGCAACACAAAACTATGGAAAAATAAGAATATCTTAACTAAAAAAATAAGGAGAGAGAAATCCATAAATATTATTACAGGAATTGATTCCTCACCCAAAATTAGGTAGGGTCACTCACTTACCCCACCCTTGAATTCCAAGTCCTTACATTTTTAAAATAATTAAAAAGAAAAGTACTAAAAATTACGACACCAGTATGGCGCTTTTTGGGCATTCTAATATTTCACACGTGTTGTCACGTATAGGTTTTACACCTAAAATTTACTCAGAATTGAGTTGTTGTGTATATTTTAGGAGTTACATGCCGAAATGTGTTATGTCACAATTCCCATGCGCAGCCCCGCATCATTACATATCCCTACATAATTGTAGTAGCAGATTCCCGCGTAGTAGAGACCCGCGCGCAGCTGATTCTGCCACGCATGCAGCGGATCCTACCCTGCGCGCATCTGTACTAACTGATCCCCGCGTCTGGATCCATTGTGACTAATCTGACAACCAGGTACTGCTCAGAAGAGCTAAAAACCTAGTTAGAGTTGCCTAGTATATGTAAAAAACTGACATATGCATTACTAATGATCTGAAAAGAACAAAACTTCAATAAAATTAATGAAAATTAAGTTTGAAACATTTTTTTAATATTAAATCAAAGATCAAGGATTACCACGTAAATCACTGACCCTGATCTTTGAAAGACCACAAAACACTACGAGGAGTGTTCATAAAAATTATTAAAAATTATCTACATCATCAGCAGATGACGGAAAATCAGGAAGAATCCACATCTGCCCGCTTTAAAGCAATATCAATAGTACAAATGAAGGATGAGTACAGAATGATCAAATTTACCCCATAACAGACTAACAGATCCTGTGGCTAAGATAGTACAGAAGTCCAGCAGATCTAAGGACAGCTGATTGACAGCACCAAGTGGACGTGCTGATTTTGCGCTGACTGGCTTGCCAGCCTCAGCACACAAGCAGAACCCTCTCCACGTGCCCTGAGAAGATCAAAATCACCCCAAAAAGGTATTTATACAGACCTCTTTGGATCCAATCAGTTAATCAGTTGACCAGGAATTATTTATTATCAATCAGAAACCGTTCCATGGTTGATCAAGTGCTTATATGAAGATAAGCAAGTTATCTATGACTTAGTCTGTAGTAGTATTATTTACCCTTATTAACCAATCAACCCTTGAAGTTTAGTCAAGCAATCTACCCCACCTGCTCTGAAACCCTTCCAATTATTCCAGGATTCTTGTGGTAAAGTACTCAGAGTGAGTGTTACCCTTCCTGTCTTGGCCATTTGTGCTGTTAAGCCCGGCCATTAGTGGAATAAATCCTTTCTAAGGCACCCATATTTATTCCAAGGTTCTTAAACTGCCTAAGGAGGCCCCTTGAAGAGAGGTTGCTAGTCTGTAAAGATCCCCAGTAGTATAATACTGTGGCCCCTCTTTTATATAATATTGAAAATTATTTATTAACAAACCAATTAAACCTTGCAACTGCTCTTATTATATCATTTATTTGAGCTTATGAGTGTTTATTATTGGAATAATAATTATTATTATCATTCCAGCATTTTTATCACTCTCTGTATCTAAAGGAATGCAAGGTTCCTGGTATCAGAGAGCTGACAACTGGGGGTCTGGCCGGGGCATATCCTTAAATAATTCATGTTGAATTATTTATTCCTTGGACCAGTCAATTTATGTTAAAAAAAAAATAAGTTAAAATACTTATAACACATATTTTTGATCATTTGTTTCTCTAGTGGATCTCAAGACCAACAGAGAATTGATCAATTATTATTTGAACCTTCTTAAAAAGAAACTAGAAGAAAAACTCCATAACTTTGTCCCTGTTATTATAAATCCTGAGCAACAACAGGAGAAATTGCTTTATTATAAACAGCAGGTTATAAAGGACAAAAAACTTTAGCTTGAAAGAATTATCAATTTCAATTCTTTATTAAGGCAACATAAGGAGTGGAAGATTTATCAAAGGAAGCTTTATATTTATAACCTAAACAACCCTGAAGATAAAGAAAAATCCAAAAATAATAAAAGTGATTATTTTTTCTAAAAATATCATTTTAACACGTAAAAATACAAAAAATATTAAACTTGTATTTTTTTTTTTGTTTTGATCCATCTCAGTGGATTTTTTGTTGGCAATCTCATTGACCAGGACCTCCTAGAGGACGTCCCAGACAGTGTACCATTGGACTTACCCTTGGATTTATCCAAGGATCCGATTGGAACTCACTCAGACCCCGTTGGAATACCCTCCAAGGATAGTTGTGATCCTAACCAAGTGTTGGTACCCTTGAATTCAACTTTAAGTAAGTTAAAATATATATAAAAAAATTATTAAAAATATAAAACACACAAAAATATCATTTTTATATTTTTAAAGTCTTTTTCAAAAGTTTTGACAAAAGACTTACCCATTTTTTTGGTGCTATGTATCAAAAGAGGCGCAACACTCGCGCAACAGGTAGAGCCCTGTCGTATGGATCTCTTCCTGGAGGAACCCGTGCGCGCAAGGACTCCAGTCGCAAGCGCAATGAGGGGACTCAAACCTGTGACAATAGCATCACTTGGTACAACAACAGCAACGACTGCGGCCGCCAACCTGACCAACAAACCATTGGAGAACCATCCGTTGCCCACCATTGTATCCCAGGAGGGTACAGGTCCTCCTACGCCACCCCAGCTGGACTCAACCAAGGAGGAAAGAGTCAAAGTGTTAGTGAAAGAGCAGGTGAGCTATTGGGAACAATTAAAGTTGGCTCAGACCCAGGAGGATCAACAAGGTATGAGAAAAGCTATTTCTCTGGCAAAGAAATCTCAGATTTCTCTGCAAAGGTTGATCCCAAAGAAAGAAGTAGAAGGCTACATGCAGAACTGGAATCCTTGGGATCAGTTAGCTTCCTTAAAGGGAAAGGACCCCAAAAAGAAGAGGTCCTCAGCCCATCAGAAGTTAAGGAACCCAAAGGATTGGGACAGCATAATATCCCTAGCCCAGAAGTGGAAAAAGGTGTACCACAATTAGATGTAGAAGCTCTTAATAGCTTTTCTGTAAATGTGCGTCACAATTTTAGTATTATGAGCCAATGCTTTGACAAAGGTTATCAACAATTGGACTAATTGAGTTCAAGTATTTTCAGAGTGATTGACACTCAGTCTCAGATTATGAGAATTGATGAGTTGGAAATACAACAAATCAAGGATAGTATAAAAGCTAGTAAGTTTGACCTGATGAAACATATTGATGATAACCAATCAATTCTTCAGGAAGATATTCTTGCAACCATGGACCAGCTTAAGGAAGAATTTAAGAAAACTAGTCCTTCTCCTTCAGCTCATCCAATTAACAAAATTGAATTATTAAGCAATAAACTTGATTTGGAGTAAGGTATGATTAAGAACAATCTCAAAAATCTTATGATCAATTCTACTAACTCTCCGGTCATTGACCTAGAAGAAACTAGGCCTGCCAGGTTCATCCCCACTCCTAGTGTTCCTCCCAGAATAAGGATAACTAGGAATGAGTCTTTCAGACCCAGTCCCACTCCAGAAATGGAGCAGGATTTGAAGTTACTTCCACCCATCACTGAATGGCCTAAACTCTCTGGAGAAGGATAATACAACCATGTAAGTTTCATTAAATTTATTGAATATACTCTTTCTTCTTATGAGCTCCCTGATGCAATAGCTGTGGTAAGATTGCCCAGACTATTTGAAGGAGTAGCTCTTGATTGGTTTATTAATAAAAGAGAATAAGTTGGATCTTTATTGTGGAATTGTTGGAAAGAATTGATCACAGTACAATTTGGTACCAGGATTTGGAAAAGGAAGATGATTAAAAAGTTTGAAACTTCCCAGTTTGATCCATCCAAAGACAAACCTCATAAGTGGTGCTTAGACCAGAAAAAGAGGTTAGACGTTTTTTACCCTGATGCTGATAAAGAAGAAGTCAATGAAAGACTCCTCAACTTATGTCCCGGACAAATCAACCACAGTGTGAGGTGCAGGATGCCTATGGATTCAGATCTTTCAACCTTAATAGGTGTATTGGAAGAGAATATTGATATGAATGGTCTTGATAAAAGGGTCAATAGACTCCCCAGGGAACAAAATACTAGGAACAGGGAAGAATATACTGCCAAAACTAAAGAATCCCCTGCTACTAATCCATCTACCTTGGAAGTCAAGAAGACTCCAGAATCAAAGGAAAAAGTATGTTGGAACTGTAACCAAACAGGACACGTAAAACCTGATTTTCCTCTACCTAGGAAAAGGATCAATCTTATTGAAGGAGAAGAGTATGACAATCCTGACCCTCACCTTGGTAATACTGATGGATCAATCAATGATTGTGATCTAATGATCACTAACCCCATCAATGTTATTGAAGGTAGTATTGAGTCTTCTCTGGACATAAATTCCCTCAATGAGGATTCTAACTTACCTCAAAAATGGAATCCCAACATGAATATTCACCACATCTCTGAGGCTAAGGCCTTGAATCTAAAAACTTCTGCCAACAAAGGTTACACTTCAGGCAAAACATGCAATGCTACTGGTTTAATCCAAGTTTCCCCTGTTAAGTTACTTCTAGACAGTGGAGCCTTTTGCTCCTGTTTTGGTTCAACTTATCTGGAGAAAAAAGACCCAAACTGGAAATTGAACTTACTACCAGTACCTCAGGCTAAGTTCAGAAGTTTTCATTCTACTCTCAATGCTGTTGGAGTATGGTCTTCTGATATCATACTACCTCACTCTAAAGGATCACTCAAACTGAAAATTGAATTTGTAGTGCTCCAAAACAAAGTGTGTGATTATTTTATCCTTGGAAATGATTCTCTTTGCTTATATGGTATAGATGTATTCCAAAGCAAGGGTAGATACTTCACTATAGGCGGAGACTGGAATATAAAGTTCCAAATATGCCATGTCAATGCTCAAACTTCTGATTCAACTTATGAAAAACACTTAGAGAGTTTCAATCAGGAATAATTCTCTCAAGCTGCTTTGAATTCCCTTCTCAATGAAGAACAGAAACGGGATATCCTAAAAGTATGCTTTGAAAATCAGAATGCTTTCTGTACCAAGGATCACCCCATTGGTAACATCAAAGGACATGATATGATCCTAAATCTAACCAATAAGCCTCCTTACCCACCTAACATCAGGAGACCTGCTTACCCTTCTAGTCCAAAATCTAGAGCCGCTCTGGAAACCCATATTCCAGAGTTGATTGACTTACAAGTCTTAAGAAAAGTAGGACACAATGAACAAGTGGATATCACTACCCCAGTAATTATAGCTTGGCACAATGATAATTCAAGAATGGTTGGAGATTTCAGAATGCTAAACAACTACACCCAAGCTGCTTATTATCCAATTCCAAGAATTGACCATGCTCTACATAACCTGTCAAAGGCTAAGTACATCACTACCATGGACATGCTGAAAGGTTTTCACCAAATACCTATCAGCCCTGATAGCCAGAAATTCATGAGAATTATCTGTCATTTGGGAATTTATGAGTATCTTAGGATGCCTTTTGGTATTAAAAATGCTCCTTCTCATTTTCAAAGGATGATGGACATAGTCCTAGGATTATTCATCAGACAGGGATGGATGATGGTATACATTGATGTTGTTATCATTTACTCTGATCATTGGGATACTCACATTGAGAAATTAAGGCTAGTCCTCAAAACCATCTCTGCTGTGGGATTGAAAGTATCAATGAAAAAGTGTATCTTTGGCTACGGGGAACTCAAAGCCTTAGGAAACATTGTCTCTTGACCAACCTTAGCTGCTGACCAAAACTAGATAGCAGCAGTAATGAATAGGCCTATGCCTCATAATAAAACTGAACTCCTATCCTTCATCAGCTTCTGCAGCTACTATAGGAAGTACTTACCAAAGTTTTATCTTCTAACCAAATGTCTGTATGAGATCTGCAACAACACCACCATGTTTGAAATGACTCATGACAGAGTCAAGAACTATGAGGAACTCAAAATGGCAATGACTTCAGCTCCAGTACTGATCCAGCCAGATTATTCTAAACCTTTCAAACTCTACATAGATTCCAGCATGGAAGGGCTAGGAGCTGCTCTACACCAAGAAGTCATAGAGGATGAAAAAACAGTGGAAAAACCTATACTCTTCATATCCAGACAGATTAAAGACACTGAGAAAAGGTACGGGGCAAGGCAAATGGAATGTCTTGCCTTATTATGGGCTCTAGATAAACTCCCTTATTACCTGGAAGGCACCAATTTCACTGTGATTACTGACTGTAATGCAGTCAGGACATTGATGAACATGAAGACCCCTAGTAGGCACATGTTAAGATGGCAGATAGCCATAAAACAGTACAGAGGTCTGATGACCATAGTTCATCAAGCTGGGACTAAACACCAGAATGCTGATAGCTTGAGCAGCAATCCTTTACCCAATGACCCAAGAAACCCTGCTTATGATCCAGAGGATAATGATATCTTCCCTATCCTTAACATTAACAGGTTGAACATTGAAGCTCCTATAATGGGAATCCACATTTGTGAATTGAATGAATCATTGCTCAACTCAATCAAAGAATATTACAATTCTGGAATGAAAACTCTGATCACCATTATTGAAAGTACATCTCCACCATCTGAATTGATCAATAGCCTACCTGAACCACTTTTAAAACCATATAAAGCCGGAAGGTTCACCATATGGGATGGTCTATTATACTATAGGCATCAACATTCAAGTGTTATAGTCTTAACTAAGGATGACCATATCAAACATGTTCTGGCTGAGTTCCATGATAACTGCTCATCTGGTCATTTATCTGCTGATAGAACCTTAGATAAGGTTAAACAAACTTCTTGGTGGATTAATTGGAGAGACTCCACTATACATTATGTTACCAGTTGTGAAACTTGTCAGAAGTCCAACAGGACCACTGGGAAACGGTTTGGTCTACTGCAAAAGATTGCTGAACCCAAGAAAAGATGGGAGATCATCAACATGGACTTTGTAACTGGACTACCACCAGGAGGAGCCTATTCCCACAACTCAGTCTTAGTCATTGTGAAAAGGTTCTCCAAGAAAGCCAAGTTTCTACCTCATCACAAGGAAGACACTGCTATGGAAGTTGCCCTATTATTTTGGAACAGACTCATTGCTGATGTTGGAGTTCCCAAGATTATTATCAGTGACAGAGATCCTAAATTCACCTCTGAGTTCTGGAGAAATCTTCATGATATGCTTGGAACCACCTTATCTTTCTCTACAGCTTATCACCCTCAGACAGATGGCTTAGCTGAAAGAATGATTCAGACCCTGGAAGACATGCTCAAGAGATTCTGTGGCTTTGGACTAGAATACAAGAATTCTGATGGTTATTGTCACAATTGGGTTAGCCTTTTACCTGCGCTGGAGATGGCCTAACAAAGTAGTAAGCACTCTACTACTAAGGAAGTACCCTACATACTGGAAAGAAGATGGATTCCTAGATTAACCAAGGATAACCTTAACCACAAGCTAACAAATATTCACCCTACATCACTTGATTTCAAAAACATGATAGATGTAGCTAACAAACATGCTGTTAAGTGCGTCCAGGATTCTGTGGAGTATAACCAGCAAATATGGGATAAAACCCATAAGGAACCTGATTTTAAGATTGGTGATCAAGTCTTGATATCTACCACCAACATTACCAACTTAGCTGGACGTAGAAAGCTTAGACCAGCTTTTGTTGGACCTTTCACAATCAATAAACTTCATGGTAAAAATGCTGTGGAAGTAATCCTCAGTGATGAGATTTCTAGAAAACATCCAGTATTCCCCATAAGTCTCATCAAACACTACCACCCAAGGAATAGAGAACATATTCATTCACTTGCAATACCTGTTACAGAAGAATCTGACAAAGACAAAGGAAAAATTAGCAAGATACTTAAAGATAAAAAAGATAGGATCAAAGGAAAAGACGTCAGACTCTACCTAGTTAGATACAAGGGAGAATCAGCTGATAAAGACAAATGGTTGCCCAAACATAATATCCCTGATGGACCTATACACTTAAGGAACTACAGAGCCAGCAGGAGGCATTAACCCAAATTTTTTTTTCAGATATAGACATATCTTGGAGTGGGGGAATGTCAGCTTGCTACTATGTACAGAGCAACCTGTCAATAGCAACACAAAACTATGGAAAAATAAGAATATCTTAACTAACAAAATAAGGAGAGAGAAATCCATAAATATTATTACAGGAATGGATTACTCACCCAAAATTAGGTAGGGTCACTCACTTACCCCACCCTTGAATTCCAAGTCCTTACATTTTTAAAATAATTAAAAAGAAAAGTACTAAAAATTACGACACCAGTATGGCCCTTTTTGGCCATTCTAATATTTCACACGTGTTTTCACGTAAAGGGTTTACACCTAAAATTCACTCGGAATTGAGGTGTTGTGTATATTTTAGGAGTTACACACGGAAATGTGTTATGTCACAATTCCTGCGCACAGCCCCGCATCATTACATATCCCTACGTACTCGTAGTAGCAGATTCCCACATACTAGAGACCCGCGCGCAGCTGATTCTGCCACGCACGCAGCGGATCCTTTCCCGCACGCATCTGTACTAACTGATCCCCGCGTCTGGATCTGTTGTGACTAATCTCACAACCAGGTACCGCTCAGAAGAGCTACAACCTAGTTAGAGTTGCCTAGTATATGTAACAAACTGACATATGCATTGCTAATGATTTAAAAAGACCAAAACTTAAATAAAATTAATGAAAATTAAGTTTGAAACATTTATTAATAATAAATCAAAGATCAAGGATTACCACGTAAATCACTGACCCTGATCTTTGAAAGACCACAAAACACTACAAGGAGTGTTCATAAAAATTATTGAAAATTATCTACATAATCAGAAGATGATTGAAAATAAGAAAACATCCACATCTTTCCACTTTAAAGCAATATCAATAGTACAAATGAAGGATGAGTACCAAATGATCAAATTTACGCCATTACAGATTAACAGATCCTGTGGCTAAAATAGTACAGAAATCCAGCAGATCTAAGGAAAGCTGATTGACAGCACCAAGTGGACGTGCTACTCTTGCCCTGACTGGCTTGCCAGCCTCAGCCCACGAGCAGAACCCTCTCCACGTGCCCTGAGAAGATCAAAATCATCCCAAAAAGGTATTTATACAGACCTCTTTGGATCCAATCAGTTAATCAGTTTACCAGGAATTATCTATTATCAATCAGACACCGTGTCATTGTTGATCTAGTGCTTATATGAAGATAAGCAAGTGATCTATGACTTAGTCTGTAGTAGTATTATTTACCCTTATTAACCAATCAACCCTTGAAGTTTAGTCAAGCAATCTACCCCATCTGCTCTGAAACCCTTCCAATTATTCCAGGATTCTTGTGGCAAAGTGCTCAGAGTGAGTTTTAACCTTCCTGTCTTGGCCATTTGTGCTGTTAAGCCCGGCCATTATTGGAATAAGTCCTTTCTAAGGCACCCATATTTATTCCAAGGTTCTTAAAATGCTCAAGGAGGCCCCTTGAAGAGAGGTTGCTAGTCTGTAAAGATCCCCAGTAGTATAATACTGTGGCCCCTCTTTTATATTATATTGAAAACCATTTATTACCAAACCAATTAAACCTTGCAACTGCTCTTATCATATCATTTATTTAAGCTTCTAAGTGTTTTTTATTGGAATAATAATTATTATTATCATTCCAGAATTTTTATCAATCTCTGTAGCTAAAGGACTGCAAGGTTCCTGGTATCAGAGAGCTGACATCACATATGTAGCCTGAGCCCAAAGCATCTGTACCTCTGTTGTATTCCAGCCTCCTTTCTATTTAAGCAGCCCTTCTCTTCCTCTTCGTGATTGTCCCCAAAGAAATAAGTTTACTAATTCCTACTAGGAATCCATCCCAGAAAGTTTCATTCAGCACCTTAACTCCAATTCAATCCTACACTGCTCCTTGTAGCATCTTCCAGTATCCTTGCCCCCAAGCCTACTGAGAGTGGAGTCCCCTCTGTGCAAAGCCCTGCTTGTATTCAGCTGCCCTTGTGACAGTAGGTGCGGAGTTTTGGTGTCACTTGATGGTGTTGGTTCAGAGTTGCAGGGTAAAGTTGGCCGTGTGAAAGAGTAATATCCAGAAGGTGCAGTGATAATTCAGAGGGGACATCAACCCATCAAGGATTACCTGGTGAAGATGTGTGGGGAGGACAGCAAAAAGTGGCAAGAGACACTTCTGGTGGTTCTCTTCATGGATTGGATCTCTGTGAAGCAATTGACAGGCTACTCACCCTATGAACTACCTATTGGACAGTGGCCTGTTCTTCCAGTTGACATTGAGCTGGAAAAGTTCTTGGTTGTTAACTGGTGGAAGGTCAAGACCCCCCCCGGATCTTGTTGAGGCACGGGCCAAGCAACTTCTTAGGTATGAGGAAACCTTGGCAAAGGATGCAGAGCAAATGAGGAAGAATAAAACCACGCCTGTCTGCTACTGCTACAAGAGCTGTTCCCACTGCCTCCAAAAACTGTTGCAAAAGGGGTACTTGGTGCTACTGTAAAACCGTAGTCTGGAATCTCAGTGGGGATAGATTTTTGATAACCAATGGAATGGCCTGTACCACATGGCTTCCAATTTCATGGGTGGGAGCTATCAGATTGAAGGATTTTACAGGACTCCCCTTAAATGGAAGGCTGCAGCTTTGCACACCAGTCCAACTCTTTCAACAAGAAAGCAGGGCACAATTGAAGCCCTGGTAGGCTTGGACTTTTTGGCCTCTGGGGAGTCCACGCGCAACATGCCCCTCCAGTGGAGTAGAAGTTTTCAAATTTTTGGGGACAGCTGCCAAGCTGGGGGGGATGCTATTGTGGGAAAGCCTGATTTGGTGAGGGGTTCTTTAGCCGGTTAACAGTTGGAAAAACTAGAAACCACAGAATGTTTGTTTCCTTACTTCTCCAACTGGATTGGGTTCTTGGATTGGTACTTGCTTTGATTTAGAATCCTTGCAGGAAAGCAGGCACAGCGCAATGCTGGATCCGTACATGCAAGGAAGAGCCCCGGGAAGAGGAAGTGGGACAAGGAGCAATGCAAAAAAAAACTCTCTTCTTTTCCCTTTTTTTCTGTGTCTTTTTCTTCTTATCTGTTTCTTTTTCTAAGGAAGGGGGTAATGGGAACAGGTGGGTATGGTTGGAGCACAAGCAGAAAAAGTTTGCTTTGGTAAGGGGGTGCTCTAGCTGGTTCACAGATGGGAAAACTATGCACCCCAGAATGTTTTTCTTCTATTTTCTCTCTCTCTCCCTGGTTGTGTGCACCTGCTGGCAAATTTGTGTTTTTTTGCTTTGCAGAAAGGGTATGGGGAATTGTGTGGCAGTTTTTATGGGGCGGTCCAGGTACCTTGTTGGAACTCTTGGTGACTTACAAGGGCGCAATGGACTCAAGGTGTGTTGGCAGGAATTTCCAGTCACGCAATTGGGCGCAGGGAAAATTGGGACTCATTTCTTCTCTCTCACTCATCTTTCCCTCACCCACTCAGGTTGCGGTGTTGATTTTGCAGAACTACTCAACTTCAGAAGGAAAGCATTTGCAAAAATTGTGTATTTCTCATGTTTCAAGGAATAGCATGGATACAAGAATAAAGAGAAAGGGAAGGGGGGAAATGTGTCTACACCATCTTCATCATCTCCTCCGTTTCCGCCTGCAAGGATGCCAGCAGGGCCCAGAATGACACCAAGAGCTAGTCTTGAGATTCCAAAGATTGTCCTCTGGGGGATGTAAGGAAAGCCCATAACATCAAAGTCAACTGTTTGGAAAAATTCTAAAATTTGGCCCCCAGGTGGGCCATCATGGTCAGGACCTCTGGGATCTCAGGCAGGATTGGTGGAGGAGAGGCTGGCAGCAAAGAGGGGGCCTCTGAAGGACCCTTTGGGGGCTCAGTCAAGGCAGAGGAAACAATTTAATCACAATTGGGGTTGGAGGCGTTGCAGGCGCAGCCAGTGGGGTTGTTGGCCTCTCCTCTGATTCTGAAAAGTACCTTGAGTTGGGATCCGGGGCCAGAGCACAAAAAAGAGCGGAGCCCAGTGGCATCCATGACTCCTCTGAGATGGTGGCATCATCCAACACCACAAACAGGCCTTGAAAAGCCCTCTTGCGCAGACAAGGACCGGATTGGGGGGGAGACCAAGGAATTCCCTTGCTGAGGGAGCAGCAGCGGTAGCCATGGCTGCAGGAGGTGCACGCGCGGCAACCAGGGATCAGCAAGCACTCAAACCCGTTTTGAGTGCAGAAGTCACAAGGTATCATGGTGGAGACGGAGTGGAGAGGTTGGGCAGTGTAGGGGTGAAGAGCGCGGGGGAAGAGTTGGTATAGGGGGGCGCCAGGTATGTTTGAGGTAACAATAGGGAGACCTCTGGGGACAGAACTCAAGTTGGGGGGGATGTGGTGTTGTTATATAGCCTCAGATTGGGAACTTTATTGCGGCCTGCGCGCTCAGCATGTGGTAGGTCAGGCTCAGCAGTTGGGGTGCGGGCAGTCTCAGCAGTGGCCGCTGCCAGATCAACAGTAGGCCCTGCGGGGATCAGAACACCAGGTGCAGGTTGGGGTTTATCAGATGTGGCAGGCTTGCAACCCATTTGGGTGTTATGGACGTAGGAATGGAGCCATCCCAACCAGTTTTGCGGGGCATTTAGTTTGGGAAAGTAAGAGCAGGGAAATTGCAGGCGTTATATGGGTGGGGCGGACGCACGCAAGCGCAGGCCAACCCGTGGGGACAGGGAATTACTTGGCGCGCAAGATGGATATGGACAACATGGGGGGCTCTGAGTAGGGCTTGGCAGAGGACTGTGTCAGGAGAAGGAAAAACTGGGTGTGTGTAACAGTATGCGGGATTGAGGGTTTGGCAGTATTAGCATGGGTTAGGGTTAGAATAGGGTTCTGGTTTCTAGGGTTTCTTTCTTATTTTTTTGCTGGACTGTCATTGAACTTGTACTTAGGTTAGGTCTAAGAGGGAGGACATGAAAGTCCGCACTCTCAGCTCCGGCTTGGAGGGAAAGGGGGAGGGAGGCATGGACTTTGGAAAGGAAGGAATTCATCATCATCTCATCTCTCTCTCTCTCTCTCTCTAAGGAGCATCTTCAGACCTTACACAAGCTAGAACCATCAACTCCGTAACCAAGGGACAACTTTTGGGGAGTTCTTCACTCAATTTATCCAAAAAGTGGGGCTTGGTAAATGTTTCCATGCCCTTAATGAACTCATTGTATCAGAAAAGTTGGTGTTTTTTAATTAATATATAGAAATATAAGCCATGGCTTTCTAAGACCAGGTGCTCAGATGCATCACCAGGGGAAAATTGGGGTCTCTGGCTGGCCAGTGACTTCATTTCACCATCCAGTCACATTTCCTGGCCCATTGAGTCTCTTCAGAGGAAGATTCTATTCACCAATGAAAAAACCTGAATTAACTTGGATGTTCATGTTGATTCAACTGGGACTCACTTGAAATTCCCCAAGGTACAACTGCTTGGGGCAAGTTTTACATCACAACACCATGGAATTGAATTTGAAAGCTGCAAAAGTTAAATGAACCTTTAGAGTATGTACCACTGTCTTGACAAGTTGGCTTGAGACAGGGAATTATTAAGGATTTATCCTATCAAGCCACCATTGTCTGCTCAATAGGGCTTGACATACATCCTTTCCAATTTATTTGATTTTTTTCTTCTCTTTTTGAACTCAAAATGATCCCATGACTGTTTTTTGGCCATTTTTATGGCAGTCCCAACCCTTATTGAGCAGGTATTCATTGAAGCAAAAATGGTGGGTCCTGCTCCCTAACAGCTGGATAACTATTGTGTGGGCCTGATTTATTGCAATAAGGGAGCAAAATCAAGTTCTGAAATTTATCCAATCTTGCATGACTCAAAAACTTGTCAAATTTGTCAAGGATTTTGTCAAGGTAGTGGTAGGTGCACTTATGAATTGAGAATAACATGCCAAAAATGTTGTGATTTACACCTTGCACTAAGCAGTTGTAGCCCAACAGTTATAAAAACCCATATGCAATGGTTAAATGTTGGTTTGACTCCCAAAAACTGTGATATGCTTTTTCCCAATTCATTACAAACAATGCAGTGCAGGTATTGCTGAAACATTTTTTAAAGAGATTTGAAGAGATTTAATTGAGCAAAAAGCCAATGAAAAAAGCAGAACTGAATAGAACAATCAATAAGCTCAATGAGAACCAAAAACAGTTAAAGATTGAATTAACTGAGAGGGAAAAAATCCAGGCTAAGTCTTACCAGGCAGGCATGGAAGAGGAGGTTTGACCCAATTGAGGTTGATGAGGGAAATTCTGAGAGAAGGTTGAGGGTGAAGAATTGATTGATTTAGGTGGGATGCATTGGTGAATGGTGAATATTGGGGGGATAGATTAGATGCTGGAGTTGAGGTAAGACTGATGAGATCAAAGTGATGAGATTGGTTGCTGGTAATCTTTGGTTGATTGAGTTGAGGATCACTGATTGCCATGTAGTTGTTTTGATGGTAGTCAATTTGAGATTTAGTTTGCGCATGCTGGATATTAGTTGGTTCAGAAAGTTGGAATCCAATAAATCCCAACACCCCTCCATGCCTGGTAAGACTTAGAACAAGTAAAGGAAGTGACACCAAAAAAATAATAACATTGCAACAAGACAACAAACACAATGATTTAATGAAAATGAGATATGAAATTAGAAGCAACAAGGTTCATTATGTAGTAAATTTATTCATTTCCTGCATAGTATTTGATCAGCAAATTGAGACTTTGAGTGGAACAAGATTTAGTTAACGCATTGGCAGGCATATTTTCAGAGCAAATCAATTCTAAACTTATGTTGTTCTTAATTATCTCATCTTGAATTCCTTTGGTCTTAAGATCCAAGTGACAAGTCCTTGAATTTGATCTAAATTTTTGTATTTTGTTGTCCAAGCCGCTGTAAGACTCCAAACGGTGCTAAGCCGTGGAAGTTCTGTGGAGGGGAAAGGTGCTGTTTAGGCTGCCCTCCTAGGAGTTACAATAATATTTAAATGTAACCGGAATCAAGGTCCAGAACCTTATGGATGAGAAATAAAAGTAAGGGAAGAGGATAAGAGTTGTCGGTAGCGATGGAAACAACACTATCTGAGGCAAGATGGTGCAGGTAAAGACTTGAACAAATAAGTCAAGGTTTGTTCAGAGTTCAATAGAACAAGGCAGTTGTAAGTAACAACACCCACAAGCTAATAACTCTGGTCGTCAGCAGCTGATTAGGAAAGATCAACTCAATCCCAACCAACCTCCAGGTTCTCAATGAACCTGCCCAACTCTCCGCAATCAAGCGCTTGAAGGGTACCAGATAACTGTGGGAGGCTGAACAAAACAAAAGCAATTTGTTTATGAAGCTCTAGAAGCAAATCAATAACAAATTTGAGCAAGAATATCCCAACACTTCTCAAGGGACTCAAGAATAGCGTGGCGAAATTCAACCTTAAAGAAGAAGGGAGGTATAACACTCCAGGTTTTAAGCTTAATAAAACCTCTTCAATCAAACGTGATTGGCTCCAGAAAGATGATCAAGGAGAGATCAAGACCAGTATGGTTGGAAAAAGGGATCAGAGTGGTATAACACACTCAAGAATTCAGACAGACAGGAATTCTTCTTCAACCAGCAAGGCTATTGGTTGGTGATAAGGATCAAGGTCACAAGGGACAGAGTTTGAGTATGGAGGCTCAAAGGATCAAGGGGCAATCATAGATATACCCGGATAAATTGCTCAGATAAGTGGGGAAGGATGCCCACGGATAAGTTTGATTATGATGATGGTCTCATTGGATGCTAGGATGATGATGATAGGATCCTCTGATGCTGGGCCAAAAGGCAGGGGAGAGCCCCTCCTTTTATAGACATGAGGCCCTGTATACTATGTACAAGAGATACTACAAATAGGTGCGGAAAAATGAAAACATAAAAAAAAGATGGGATGAGAGGAACAAAAAAGAAATGTTGCCCGCATCAAGAATGACCGCGGGAAACCAGATGGACACCCGCGACAGCGGTCGCGGGTGTCAACAACGGCTGTTGTTGCCCAATTGGCGGCGACAGCGGGGTGAAGGTTCCGACGGCCGCGAGTGGTCGCTTGCGGTCGTCGGTCGGATCAGATGATGGGCAAGATGGATGATGATCTCCTCGTTGGTCAGTATTGAGGGTTGAGCTCGATGGTGATGAGGGCAATGGTGATGATGAGAGCGCGTGGGGGAGATGAGATGGGGAACTTGAGATCACAGGCCAGGATTTTTTTTTCATAGATCCCAAAGGGACCGTTGGAAGGTTGATGAGCGGTGGTAGTGGTAGGTTGATGAGTAAGTCATTGATCCGTTGGTTGTTGAGCATCAATCAAATGGATTGGTGATTTATGCCTACGAGTGGATTGGTTTTGAGTTGATGATCGAGGGCTAGGGGTAGGGTTGGATGATGGATGAGGTAGTTGTTGAGTAATCGTAACTTGAACTGATGATCTCTCTTGATCTCCGATTTGAGTTGATGGCTTAGTTGGAGGTTTTCCTCCTTGAGGGCCAGGATGCGAATCTTGGAGAGATACTCAGCTTGGGTAGGGGAGATGGAGGGATGGAGGATGGATGGGATGAGGGGATTGTTGAAGGTGGTTTGACGATTGCTCGCGTCGCCAAAAGTCAGGGCCGCAAGAGCAACAAGCAGGAGTTGAACATAGAAGGGGGGGATCAAAGCAGAGAGACAGGCAAGAGGCCTGTCCTAGACCGCTAGGACAGGGAGAGGTTGAGAGATGGGGGGAAATGAAGGTACCCATAGGGGTACAACCGACAAAGATATTTTTTTTTTTTTTTTTTTTTTTTTTTTTGCTGCATGGTGTCCCGGATTGGTCACCACACCGCTATTGCCAATCTTCAAAGGGATGGTTGGTAATTTGAGTATCAAGATGTCCTTAAGTAGGGCCTTGATCCATGTTGCCTTGTGGAATCCTTCCACTAGCGCATTCAGCTTGGCATCTGTTGATGATCAAGATATGTTTTTTTTTCTGAAACTATTCCATGATACTAGACTGCCCGCGACAAGACATAGGTAACCAGATTGTGAATTCTGCATATTTGGATTTTTGGCCCAGGATGCATTGGTGAATATATCTCAAGGGCCTTTTTGAGAGTTGAATTTTAGTTTTAGCTTCCAAGACTTAGTGGTTTTGAGATAGCGCCAAGTTTGTTTTAGTTCATTCCAATGAGTGAGCCCAGGATTTGCGGAGAATCTGGCTAAGCTAGATACTGCAAACCTTACATCTGGCTGGGTATAGCAAGCTATGTGGTTCAGCAAGCCAATGGTGGAGCAAAAGTTGATGTTGAGTTGCTTGAATTTTTCATTTTTGTTGTTGGTGGCTTGCTTGAGTAGCAATCCAGGTGTTAGAGGCAAGGAGATTTCCTTAGCATTGGTGAGTCCCAACTCTTCCAACCCAGTTTTGATGTGGTTTGGTTTACTGAGATAAATTGCATCCCCTTCAATATCTTTCTTCATTCCCAAAATTGTCTGAGGAGCTTGAGATGTTGAACCAGGGAACATCTTCAAAAATCTGTTTTTGAAATCCGTGCCATTTACCACCAAGATCAAGTCATTGACATGAAAGAAAAGTCTTGAATATCCATCCTGGTAAATATATAGGCAGGGATCACATTCCAATTCTGCAAAACCAATGCTCTTGAACCACTTGGTTAATTTTTTGTACCAACTCTTTGGCAATTGTTTCAAGCCAAAAAGTGATTTTTTGAGTTTGAGATATTTTTAAATTTGGTTGGATCCCTTTGGAGTTTTGATGAAAATTTCTTAATCAATAGGTTCATGTAAAAACGCGCTTTTGACTTTGAATTGGCAAACTGGTAAGTTTGTTTTTAAAGCATACAGAAGTAAAAATTTGAGAGTTGATGGTTTGCTGGTTGGGGAAAAGGTATAAAAATAGTCTAGCCCTTTGATTTGATTGAAACCTTGAACGCAAAGTCTGGCCTTGTATTTAACAGGATTGCCATGACAATTCTCCTTAATCCTATATGCCCAGGTGGTTTTTAAGCAGTTTTCAGGAAGAGGTCCATTGTAATCTTCTGATACGTTCAAGTTTTCAATTGTTGTTAGCTTGTAGTTCATGGCTTCCACCCACTTTTTATATTCTTTGCACGCAATAGCTTGCTTGTAGCTCTTTGTTTTTTAGTGGTGATAGAAGCCGTAACTCTGAGGAAAATTTAGCGTTGAACAATTTCATAGAGTTTTTGTTAAAGGAATTGGATGATTTACTGTTGGCTCAACACTACTACATGGGACTTTGGGGACCACCCTTTCATCTTCTTCATTTCTGGGATCAGATAAAGCAGGCTCTAGTTTGGATTTGGACCCCAATGAATTGGAGTCTTCATTCCCAGGATTTCTGTAGGCATTCCATTTGGGTGCTTGTTGAACAGGCTGTGTTGTATTCTCCTCCATTGCCAGGGGAAGATGTGTCTGATTTTTGTATTCCTTGACAGGGTACCAGGGTTGTGATTCCTTGGCTTACTCCATCTTGAGAAACCAAACATGTTCTGTTGAAATCAGGGAACCTTCCTTTTTTAAGACTCAATAGGAGAGGAGAAGAGGATTAAAGCCTACTAATATTACTTCCGCCCCTTTATAGTCAAATTTTAAACATTTTCTTCTTTTTGAAAAGAGATAAATGCAAGGATTACCTAAAGGTTGCACAAATGACATTGGGAGTGAGTAGCCATGTATTTGCTTCCAAGGAGATTCTTCATTCTCCTTTTGAGGTATCTGATTTCACATGAGGCAACTACCTTTTATTATTTCATCCCATGTGTTGGTTGGAATTTTACCATCCCAAATTATTGATCTGGTAGATTTGAAAATTTTTCTGTTTTCCCTTTTGGCTTTTCCATTGTGTTGCGGATGATAGGGCTCTGAGAAAATTTGTTGAACATGTTTTTCCTGAAAGTATGAGTGAAGTTTTTGGTTAGCAAACTCGGTTCCTCCATCTGAACAGACTTCCAAGGGGTAATGGCCCCTTTGATTGAATTCCTTTTTGATTACATCAATTAAGAAATCTGCTGTTTTGTCCTTGTATTCCAAAGGAAAAGCAGCCAGGTATCCTGAAGCATTTTTGACAAGGGTAAGGACGTATTTGTGGCCCTGCTTTGATTGGGGAGTGAGGAGACCAATTAGATTGAGATGAATTTGGTCAAAGACCTTCTTAACCCAATTTGACAATTGATTGAAGCTAGCTTTGGTGATCTTTCTCTGGATACAATTGACACATTCAAAGTTTGATTTTACATCATTGGTCAGGTGATTAACAAAGGGTTTGATTCTTTATAAAACGTCATGGCCGAAATTCCTGTTGATATTCATGAGTTCAGCCTTGGCTGAGTTAAATAAGCAGGTTTGTAAGTTTTGGTCAAATGCTGGGGCTTTGATTGCGTAAAGATTGTTGGTGATGGATCCCAAGAAAACTGCCTTGTCGTGGTGAGTGACATTAAAGGAAGATTCCTTTTCTATTAGGGTTCAGCAAGCTTTATTTAGAGAACCAGCACTAACTAGATTAATAGTGACCTCCAGAAAGTAAAAAAAATTGGAGAGTTCAAGGGTGAATTCATTCCATCAAAGTCTAGCTGTTCCTTTTCCTTCAATTTTTAGACAAGCATCTTGTTTCCCGGTAATAATAGAATAATCTTTGCAGGGTGCTATGTTGATAAAGTACCTGCTGTTGCTTATCATGTGTATGGAAGCTCCACTGTCAAGGATGAATTTCAATTTCTGGTCCCCATGGTTAATTCATACCAAGACAAGAGCTAGGTAATGCGCCGTCAAGGTCTTGTCTTTTGTTTTGGATCTTTGCTCTTTCCATTTTACTTGCTTGTCCTTCCACCAGTCTGGAGCAATTTCTGGATTTAGGTGCCAACAATCATTAGCTGAATGAGAATTATCCTGTTTGGGGTTATGATAGCCTTCAGTGCATTGCTTTTGCTCTCCATCTTTTCCTTTAGTTTGAGACTTTTGTGCCATGGTCATAAGTGCGACTTTGTTTCTGGAAGAGGTAGAAGGGTCCATCAAACTCTGAGCTTTTTATTTGTTATTCAATTGATTGAGATGGTTGAATATAAATTTGACTTTAAATTCCTTGTTGGTATGAATTATTTGTCATTTGAAATCCTTCATGCTGTCTGGGAATTTGAATAATATGAGATAGGCAAGAATATTGCCTGGGAGGATGATACCAACTTTGGATAGCTTTTTCAGGCAGACTCTTGCTCTTGTCATGAATTTTTCTATGTGCTTTCCATTGAAAACAAGGTAAATAAAATTTTTAAAGACCCTGGAAAAATTAGAGGCTTGCAAGGATGCGTGTTTTTCAATAATTTTTTTCCAGAGAAGTTTGGTTGAATTTTTGTTTGCAGCAGTGAAAACATTGTTTTGGGTGGTGGACTTGAGTTTGGATATGTTAAAAAGTTTAAGTTTGTCATTGGCACCAGCCTTTAGTTGATTTGAGTTATCTGGGTTTAAGATTTGAGTGCATCCTCTGACATCTAGAATTGCATCCATTTTATCATTCCAAATGCCGTAATTTTCTTGGCCAAGCATGGGTGTGGTCTTCAGGGCTGTTTTCAGCGTGGCTTTTCAAAATTGATCCATAGTGGGCTGAGGTATCCTTGGCTTTTAATTGAGGCTTGAAAGAGTTTTCTTGTGGCTTTTAACCATAAAGGGATTTGAAGAGATTTAATTGAACAAAAATCCAAGGAACAAAGCAGAACTGAATAGAACAATCAATAAGCTCAATGAGAACCAAAAGTCTTACCAGGCAGGCATGGAAAAAGAACAAAAAAATAAATAAATAAATAAAATTATTATAAAATGAAGGAGTGGGAAATCCATAAATATTATTGCAGAAATGAATTCTTCACCCAAAATAAGGTAGGGTCACTCACTGACCCCACCCTTGAATTCTTACTCCTTATATTTTTTTTTTAATTTAAAAGAAAATAGTAAATGACCACGGCACCAATATGGCACCTCTTGGCCATTTTAATACTTCACATGATATGTCATGTATAGGTTTCACACCTAACTTTCAGTCAAAATCCAGGTGTTGTGTGTAGTTTAGGAGTTACACAGGGAATTGTGTTTTGTCACAATTCCCGCACGCAGCCCCGCGTCCCTACAGCGCTGGACTCCCGCGCACCCAAACTCCCGCGCGCAGTTGATCCCTCCCGCGTGCAGGTAATCCCATGACCTAGTCATGCGCGCAGCGGATCAGTCCCCGCGCGCATCTGAATGGACTGATCCCCGCGCCTAACCTGCCGTGATCACGCCCGCAGCGGATCAGTCCCTGCGCGCATCTGAATGGACTGATCCCCGAACCTAGCCTGCCGTGATCAGTCTGACAGCCAGGTACCGCTCAGAGGAGCTACAACATAGTAGGATCTACTCTACACTTTTAAAGCTACCACACAAGCGTAGATCATAGTTTAAAAACCTTAAAAGTCAATTAAAATTAGTTATTAACTAATTTTTAGTATTTTTTATTAATTAAATAAATATCCAGACTCACCACGTCATGAGCTGATCAGAACCTTCAAAGACCACAAAACTACACAAGGAGTGGTCGTAAAAATTATTAAAAATTACATACAGGATCAGCAGAGGATGGGAAATCAATAAACATCCACGTCTGCTCACTTTGGACCAGTACTTACAGTTCAAATTGAGGATCAGTGCAGGATCAGCAAAATGATTAATCTGTTGATTAACAGATCCTGCAGCTAAAAAGGAGCTGTTCCTTGACAGATCTAAGGCCAGAAGGCTAACAGCACCTTGAGGACGTGCCAATTTTGCCCCGACGGCCCCCCTAGCCTCAGCCCATGGCTAATACCCCTTCTAGAGGCCCTCAAGCACCCAAAAAGGAATATTTAAACAGGCTCTTTTTGCCCTTTTGTTCCCAATCATCCATTAGTTATCAGAAATATTATTATTATCAATCAGACATTGTTTCATTGTTAGTCAAGTGCTTATCAAGAAGAAAGCAAGTGATTTATGATCTATTCTGAATTATTATTATTATTATTTTCTAAAATAACTATCAACAACCAGAAGTTTGAACCAGCCACCAACCCCATCTGTTCTGAAGCTTCTTACCTGAATCTTTGCAGGATTTCTGTGGATTACTTCCCAAGTAAGTTTTTCCCTTCCTGCTCTGGGTTTGTGTGCTTTTTTGCCCGCCCAAATTAGTGGATAAGGCCTTAGAAGTCACCCATCTTCATTCCAAGGTTATAAACTGCCTAAGGAGGCCCCTTGAGGAGAGGTTGCCAAGTCTGTAAAGACCCCCAGAAGTATATTACTGTGGCCCCTCTTTTTATATTATATTCAAAATATTTATAACCAAACCAATTAAACCTTGCACTTGCTCTTACCATATTATTATTGGAGCTGTAAAGTGTTTATTCTTTGGAATATTATTGCTCCAAATTCTTTTATCACTCTTTGTTGCTAAAGGACTGCAAGGTTCCTGGTATCAGAGAGCTGACAACTGGGGGTCTGGCCGGGAAGTATCCTTAATAATTAATTGTTTAATTAATTATCTCCTGGAACAGTTATTCATATTTAAAAAAAATTATATATATATAAGTAGAAATACTTATTATTTTTCTTTATCTTTTGATTTATCCAGTGGATTTAAAAACAAACGGAGAATTGATCAATTATTATTTGAATCTTCTTAAACAGAAAAAAGAAGAAAATTTACGTAACTTTGTGCCTGTTTTTATAACTCCTGAACAAGAACAAGAGAGACTTCTTTATTATAAACAAAAATCTAAAAAGAAAAGGAACAAGAGTTAGAAAGAATTATTAATTTTAACTCCTTGTTAAGACAGCACAAAGAGTGGAAAATCTATCAAAGAAAGCTTTCTTCTTTTAAGAGACGGTATCCAAATTATAAAAGTGAGCTTTAATCTCCTTTTTTATTATTTTTTTATAAAAAAATAATAAAAAACTCGAAAATAATAAAAAATTATTATTAAAATAAGTAAATATATAACTTATATTTTTTTAATATTTTATCCTTTCTAGTGGACTTTGTTTTTGGTGATCTTATTGACCAAGACCTCTTAGAGGACGTCCCAGACTGTGAACCCTTGGATTTGTCCCAAGATCTGATTGGAACCCACTCAGATCCCATTGGAATACCCTCCAAGGACGGCACTGACCCCAACAAGGACTTAGTACCTTTAAACCTTCATATAAGTAAGTCATATATATTTTTTAAAAAAATATATAAAAACCAAAAACTACTCAAAAAAATTATTTTTTTTTGATTTTTTTACAAATTTTTGACAAAGACTTACATAATTTGTAATATGCATCAAAACAGACGCAACACCCGCGCCAGTGGACAAGCCCCGTCATATGGATCTTTGCCCGGAGGAACCCGCACGCGCAAGGATGCCAGTTGCGAACGCAATGCGGATTGAGCCAGTGATTGCTCCAATCTGAGCAACAATGACAATGACCGCGGCCGCTGAATCAACCAACTCACCGTTGGAGAGCCGTCCCTCATCCAACGTGATATCCCAGGAGGATACCGTTCCACCTACGCCACCCCAGCCGAACTCCTCCAAGGAGGACAAAATAAAGGTATTGGTGAAAGAACACGTGGGTCATTGGGAACTTTTCAAACAGGCTCAGACACAGGAAGACCAGAAAGGTATGAGAAAAGCCATATCTTTGGCAAAGAAGACCCAAATAACCCTCCAAAAATTGATTCCCAAGAAAGAAGTAGAAGGCTACGTGCAGAATTGGAATCCTTGGGACCAATTAGCTTCCTTAAGAGGAAACAACAACAACAACAGGAAGAAGAGATCTCTAGCCCATCAGAAATCAAAGAATCCCAAAGAGTGGGACAATATAATATCTTTGGCAAGAAAATGGAAGAAAGTGTACCACAATTAGATGTAGAAACTTTCAACTTGTTTTCCATAAATGTTTCTCATAACTTTGATATCATTAGCAAATGTTTTGACAAAGTATATGAACAATTGGATAAATTAAATAACAATTTTGGTAAAGTCATGCAATCCCAATCCAACTTGGTCAAAATCAATGAGTTAGAAGTAAAACAAATTAGAGACAGAATCAGCTTGAGTAAGGGAGAACTAATGAAGTACCTAGAAAAAAATACTTCAGCTATCCAAGAAGAAGTTCTTCTATCTATTGAACAAATCAAAGAAGGTATTAATAAGACAGACCACGCTTCGCCTACTCATATTATTAATAAAATTGATTCATTAAGTAACAAACTTGACCTGGAATTAGGTATGATTAAGAATGATCTCAGAGATCTAAAGGTAAACTTAACTCAACCCATTGCAGACTCTGATGAAATCAGACTTTCCAGGTACCACAGTACTCCCCAATTACCTTTTAGACCAAGACCAACCAGGCATGAATCTTTCAGGCCTAGTCCCACTCCTGAAGTAGAACAAGCATTAAAATTACTTCGCCCTATCACTGAGTGGCCTAAATTCTCAGGAGAAGGAGAATATAATCATGTCAGTTTTATTAAGTTTATTGACTATACTCTGGCCTCTTATGAACTTCCTGATAACATAGCTGTAGTAAGACTACCTAGACTGTTTGAAGGAGTAGCCCTTGACTGGTTCATCAATAAGAGAGAAGAGGTAGGATCTTTGTCATGGAACTCGTGGAAAGACTTGATTAAGGAACAATTTGGTACCAGAATTTGGAAAAGAAAAATGATGAAGACTTTTGAGATTTCTTTGTTTGATCCATCCAAGGACAAACCTCACAAATTGTGCCTTGACCAGAAGAGAAGACTAGACTGCTTCTACCCAAATGCTGATAAAGAAGAATTCAATGAAAGACTCCTCAACCTATGTCCAGGACAACTTAACCATAGCGTAAGATGCAGAATGCCCATGAACTCTGACCTTTCCACTCTCATAGGAGTATTAGAAGAAACTATTGACATGAATGGCTTAGACAAAAGGGTTAAAAAACCCAGAGAACCTACTACTAGGAATAAGGAAGAATATAATAACAAGAATAAAGAACCTCTCCCTACCAACTCAGAAGCCAAGAACAATTTAGTAACCAAAGAAAAGATATGTTGGAATTGCAACCAAACAGGGAATGTAAGACCTGACTGTCCTTTACCCAGGAGGAAGATTAATCTTATTGAAGGGGAAGAAGATGACACTAACCCTGACCCCCAACTAGATGACACTGATGGTTCCATCTCTGAGTGTGACTTAATGATCACTAATCCCATTAATGTCATTGAAGGTAACATAGAATCTACCCTAGATATTAACCCTGTTAATGAAGATAGCAATTTGCCTCAACAATGGACACCCAACATGAAAATCCAACATGTTTCTGAAGCCAAGACCTTAAACCTTAAACCTTCTATTGGAAAAGTTTACACCGGTGGTAAAACTTGTTATGCTACTGGCTTGATACAAGGTTCTCCCGTAAAATTACTTCTAGACAGTGGAGCCTTCTGCTCCTGTGTCGGAACTGACTATTTAGATAAACAGGATTCTAACTGGAAGAAAAACTTACTACCAGTACCTCAAGCTAAGTTCAGCAGCTGTAACTCACCTCTTAATGCCATTGGAGTATGGCCAACAGAAATCATACTTCCCCACTCTAAAGGATTGATCAAGATAAATATTGAATTCGTAGTACTTAAAAATGGAGTATGTGATTATTTTATTGTAGGAAATGATTCTCTTTGCCTTTATGGGATAGATGTCTTCCAGAGTAAAGGGAGATATTTCACTATAGGAGGAGATTGGAACAAGAAGTTCCAAATATGTCATGTCAATGCTAAAGCTACTGATTCCACTTATGAGAGACACTTAGAGACTTTTAACCAGGAATACTTTTCCCAAGCTTCCCTGAATTCCCAGCTTAGTGAAGACCAGAAAAGAGATATTCTCCAAGTATGCTTTGAGAACCAGAATGCTTTTTGCACTAAAGACCATCCAATTGGTAATATTAAAGGTCATGATATGGTCTTAACTTTGACTATTAAGCCTCCTTACCCTCCTAACCTCAGAAGACCAGCTTACCCTTCTAGTCCAAAATCTAGGACTGCTCTAGAAGACCACATCCAAGAACTAGTGGACTTACAAGTCTTAAGGAAAGTAGGGCATAATGAGCAAGTAGACGTAACTACACCTGTGATAATAGCCTGGCACAATGATAAGTCTAGGATGGTTGGAGAATTTAGAATGCTCAACAACTACAACCAATCTGACTATTATCCTTTCCCAAGGCTTGACCATGCTCTACATAATCTTTCTAAAGCCAATTTCATTACAACTATGGACATGTTGAAAGGCTTTCACCAAATACCTATCAGTCCTGATAGTAGGAAATTTATGAGAATCATATGTCATTTAGGCATATATGAGTATCTCAGAATGCCCTTTGGTATTAAAAATTCTCCTTCCCACTTCCAAAGAATGATGGATACAGTCTTAGGAATGTTCATCAGGCAAGGTTGGATGATGGTATACATAGATGATGTTATCATTTATTCAGACAATTGGGATACTCACATGGATAAAGTAAGGCTAGTACTTAAAACCATCTCCAAAGTAGGATTAAAAGTATCTACAAAAAAGTGCAACTTTGGATATGGAGAACTTAAAGCTCTAGGACATATTGTTTCTGGACTCACTTTAACTGCTGACCAAAGTAAGATAGCAGCAGTAATGAACAGACCTATGCCCCAGAACAAAACTGAACTCTTATCCTTTATAAGCTTCTGCAGCTACTACAGGAAGTACATACCTAAATTTGCTAACCTCACCAAGTTTTTATATGAGATCTGCAACAACAACACTTTGTTCAAAATGACTCATGAAAGATTGAAGAATTATGAGGAAATCTCAGTAGCTATGACTACTGCCCCAGTGTTGATACAACCAGATTATTCTAAACCTTTCAAACTTTACATAGATGCCAGCATGGAAGGATTAGGAGCTGCATTACACCAAGAAGTAATAGAAGAGGATAAACCAGTAGAGAAACCTATAATCTTCATATCTAGACAAGTCAAAGATACTGAGAAGGGATATGGTGCCAGCCAAATGGAATTCCTTGCTCTAGTATGGGCATTAGAAAAACTCCACTATTATTTGGAAGGTACAAATTTTGTGGTGATCACTGATTGCAATGCTGTTAGAACTCTCATGAACATGAAAACTCCTAGCAGGCATATGTTAAGATGGCAGATAGCCATACCACAGTACAGAGTTCAGATTACTATAGTCCACCAAGCTGGAGTTAAAAATCAGAATGCTGACAGTCTTAGCAGAAATGCTCTACCAAATGATACTAGCAATCCTGCTCATGACCCAGAAGATCATGATATATTTCCTATACTAAACATTAACCTGTTTAATCTTGAAGCTCCCATCATAGGAATTCACATATGTGAACTAGATGAATCACTTTTCAGCTCCATCAGAGAAGCATACAACTCCAACATGAAGACTTTGATTAACATCATAGAAAGTACTTCACCTCCATCTGAAATCATCAACAGTTTACTGGAACCCCTGCTGAAATCCTATAAAGAAGGAAGATTCAAACTGTGGGATGGCCTAGTATATTACCGGCATAAACACTCTAGTGTTATAATCTTGACCAAAACAGAGCATATAAAACTTGTTTTAGCTGAATGTCATGATAATTGCTCTTCTGGTCACCTGTATACTGATAGAACCCTAGATAAAGTAAAGCAGACTGCCTGGTGGATCAACTGGAGAGACTCCACTATCAAGTATGTTTCAAGCTGTGAAATTTGTCAGAAGTCCAACAGGACCACTGGGAAGAGGTTTGGACTACTCCAAAGGATTGCTGAGCCCAGGAAAAGATGGGAAGTTATCAACATGGACTTTGTAACTGGACTGCCCCCTGGAGGAGCTTACTCTTACAACTCAGTCCTGGTTATTGTAGACAGATTTTCTAAGAAAGCCAAGTTTCTACCTAACCATAAGGAAGACACAGCTATGGAAGTAGCCTTACTCTTCTGGAACAGACTGATTGCTGATGTAGGAATTCCTAAGATTATTATCAGTGATAGAGACCCAAAATTCACGTCTGAATTCTGGAGAAACCTCCATGATATGTTAGGAACTACCTTAGCCTTTTCTACAGCTTATCACCCTCAGACTGATGGATTAGATGAAAGAATGATCCAGACTCTAGAGGACATGCTCAGAAGGTACTGTTGCTTTGGGATGGAGTACAAGAATACAGATGGATACTGCCATGACTGGGTTAGCCTTTTACCTGCACTAGAAATGGCTTATAACAGTAGTAAACACTCTACTACCAAGGAGGCTCCTTACGTACTGGAAAGAGGATGGATCCCCAAATTACCCAAGGATAAACTCAATCAGGAGTTAACTAATATCCATCCAACATCACTGGACTTCAAAAGCATGATAGATATGGCAAATAAGCACTCTGCCAAGTTTGTACAAGATGCTGTTGAATACAACCAACAGAGGTGGGATAAAACTCACAAAGAACCGGATTTCAGAATAGGAGATCAAGTTCTAATTTCAACCACCAATTTCAATAACTTGGGTGGAAACGGAAAACTCAGATCAGCCTTTGTTGGACCTTTCACTATCAAGAAACTCAATGGTAAGAATCCTTTAGAAGTCATCCTCAGTAATGAACTCTCTAGGAAACACCCATTCTTCCCAGTTAGCCTTGTCAAACACTACCATCCCAGAGAAGGTGAAAAGACCCCTTCACCTGAAATACCAGTCTTAGATGAGCCTGAGAAACACAAAGGAAAATTCAGTAAAATCCTTAAAGATAAAAAAGAAAGGATCCAAGGAAAAGATGTTAGACTTTACTTATTCAGATACAAAGGAGAATCAGCTGATAAAGATGAATGGCTACCTGAAAACAACATTCCAGATGGACCTATACACCTGAGAAACTACAGATCCAGTAAAAGACACTGAGCCCCCAAATTTTTTTTTCAGATATAGTTATATCTTGGAGTGGGGGAATGTCAGCCTGCTACTTAGCACAGAGCAACCTGACAAAGCAACAACAATAATAATATTAACAAAAATAAAAAGAACAAAAAAATAAATAAATAAATGAAATTATTATAGAATGAAGGAGTAGGAAATCCATAAATATTATTGCAGAAATGGATTCCCCACCCAAAATAAGGTAGGGTCACTCACTGACCCCACCCTTTAATTCTTACTCCTTATATTTTTTTAATTTAAAAGAAAATAGTAAATGACCACGGCACCAATATGGCACCTCTTGGCCATTTTAATATTTCACATGATGTGTCATGTATAGGTTTCACACCTAAATTTCAGTTGAAATCCAGGTGTTGTGTGTAGTTTAGG
The DNA here is from genome assembly GCA_025617555.3 of Puccinia polysora. Classification (NCBI taxonomy): domain Eukaryota; kingdom Fungi; phylum Basidiomycota; class Pucciniomycetes; order Pucciniales; family Pucciniaceae; genus Puccinia; species Puccinia polysora. The sequence continues at coordinate 23,353,658 of CM062614.1, forward strand.
AGTTACACAGGGAATTGTGTTTTGTCACAATTCCCGCACGCAACCCCGCGTCCCTACAGCGCTGGACTCCCGCGCACCCAAACTCCCGCGTGCAGGTAATCCCATGACCTAGTCACGCGCGCAGCGGATCAGTCCCCGCGCGCATCTGAATGGACTGATCCCTGCGCCTAACCTGCCGTGATCACGCGCGCAGAGGATCAGTCCCCGCGCGCATCTGAATGGACTGATCCCTGCGCCTAGCCTGCCGTGATCAGTCCGACAGCCAGGTACCGCTCAGAGGAGCTACAACATAGTAGGATCTACTCTACACTGGTAAAGCTACCACACAAGCGTAGATCATAGTTTAAAAACCTTAAAAGTCAATTAAAATTAGTTATTAACTAATTTTTAGTATTTTTTATTAATTAAATAAAGATCCAGACTCACCACGTCATGAGCTGATAAGAACCTTCAAAGACCACGAAACTACACAAGGAGTGGTCGTAAAAATTATTAAAAATTACATACAGGATCAGCAGAGGATGGGAAATCAATAAACATCCACGTCTGCTCACTTTGGACCAGTACTTACAGTTCAAATTGAGGATCAGTGCATGATCAGCAAAATGATTAATCTGTTGATTAACAGATCCTGCAGCTAAAAAGGAGCTGTTCCTTGACAGATCTAAGGCCAGAAGGCTAACAGCACCTTGAGGACGTGCCAATCTTGCCCTGACTGCCCCCCTAGCCTCAGCCCATGGCTAATACCCCTTCTAGAGGCCCTCAAGCACCCAAAAAGAAATATTTAGACAGGCTCTTTTTGCCCTTTTGTTCCCAATCATCCATCAGTTATCAGAAATATTATTATTATCAATCAGACTTGTGTCATTGTTAGTCAAGTGCTTATCAAGAAGAAAGCAAGTGATTTATGATCTAGTCTGAAGTATTATTATTATTATTTTCTAAAATAACTATCAACAACCAGAAGTTTGAACCAGCCACCAACCCCATCTGTTCTGAAGCTTCTTACCTGAATCTTTGCAGGATTTCTGTGGATTACTTCCCAATTAAGTTTTTCCCTTCCTGCTCGGGGTTTGTGTGCTGTTTTGCCCGCCCAAATTAGTGGATAAGGCCTTAGAAGTCACCCATCTTCATTCCAAGGTTATAAAATGCCTAAGGATGCCCCTTGAGGAGAGGTTGCCAAGTCTGTAAAGACCCCCAGAAGTATATTACTGTGGCCCCTCTTTTTATATTATATTCAAAATATTTATAACCAAACCAATTAAACCTTGCACTTGCTCTTACCATATTATTATTGGAGCTGTAAAGTGTTTATTCTTTGGAATATTATTTCTCCAAATTCTTTTATCACTCTTTGTAGCTCAAGGACTGCAAGGTTCCTGGTATCAGAGAGCTGAAAGTTGCGGTGAGAGTGATGAGATTGGTTGCTGGTAATCTTTTTTTGATTGAGTTGAGGATGAATGATTGCCATTTAGTTTTTTTGATGGTAGTCAATTTGAGATTTAGTTCGCGCCTGCTTGAGATTAGTTGGGTCAGAAAGTTGCAATCCAATAAATCCCCACATTTTTCACAATATAAATCACATGGATTGGCTTTGAAGTAATAAGGATGCGTTTGGATCCACACAAACCATTGTTTACTGTAATTTCAGGAATAGAGTTAGTGTCATGATTGATTTTGCACAAAATCAAACATGACGCAACCTTATTTTTGGGTCCAATGTGTTTGGAATCCACAAGCAACATAAAGGTGTGGAGAGGAGATGTCATTGGTGTCTACCAGCAATGGGGGAGATTTCAAGGGCAAAGGGTGGTGGATGAGACAATATTCAAGCGGATAGAGGCTGGAGAAGATGTGTATATGCATACTTGACACTAACATTTTGGTCCGGACCAAAATGTAGCATTGAGTGCAATTTTGGCCTATGGGAGACCTCAAACCTTCAGAAGCATCAACTACCATCATTTGAGCCAAAGTTGACAAGTTTAGGCCTAACACCTACATGAAAAGCTACCCAACCATCATATGCCTTCATGAATATCCAGGATTTTCATGACAGTACAAAATGGTTTGTGTGGGTCCAAAAGCACCCTAAGTGATATGTAGAACAAGCATGACATGCCAATTTTTGAATTTTGCATGTTGATGTTTATGAGTGCCCTTGGATTTGTATTAATTTGATTTCAGAATGGTATGACTTGGCACAAATTTACAAACACAATCCAAAATAAATAGGTTAACCTGCTGATGCATGGGGGGAAATATCCGCCAATGCACTTTTGTTCATTTCTGTTGAGAAAAATCAGCATTGGGACTTGAAAAATTTTTATTGTGCTATCTGGGTACCAATTTGTGAAAAATCATGCATTTCAGACTGGCTCCAATCACCAAGAATGGCATTGCTTCATACTTGATCTTCAATCAAAGAAATGTAGCTTTCAGGCTTTCCAAAAAAATAAAGAGGTTCATCCTTGGCTTTTTGGCATCCTCTTTCTCCTCCTCTCTTCACTTTCAAAAAAGTTACAACAGAATTTTACTATTGGAGATCTATTCTCATCTCATACCCAAAATTCCAGTTGATTTTGAGTTGCTTTGTGGTATTAAAAATCACTTTTGTAAAAGTCATGCACTTTGAATGGTGCGAATTGAACTAAAGCTTTGGAAAGTTAATCTGTGTGTCAATTACAGCACATTCCATCAAGATATAAAAGACAATTGCTTGATTGAAGTTACAGATAACTCAGTTCCAAAAAGTATAGAGAGTTTTTGTCAATGAGTTCATTGGAAAACATTATTGATAAGGCTGATAGGCCGAGTGTTCAGTTTGAATTTTCATGGGTTGAAAATGGCATGAATTAATCACAGAAAAATTTTGACATTTCTTTTGGTACAGGTTCTGTCCCAATTTCAGCCTCACAGGAAAAGAAAGAGTCAACTGGGTTGCGGTCTTCAAAAAAGAGCCACCCAAGGGCAGGAAATTTCATCCAACAAGTCATATGTTCTCCTATTTAGTGGGAGATGTTTTTGGGCCTATGTAAGAATCTAATCTTGATCTAGTACGCACTCCAAGGTTCACAGTGGCTCCATATGGAAGTCAAGGTAGTTATTCACAAATTTTTGTACAAATACTTCCTTGTAAATTTATCACATTCCACATTTTAGGACAAGGGACTAATTCTGAACAGAAAAGAAAAAACACACAAAGACAAACTGAAGGAACAACAAGGAGAGAAACTTTAATATTCCAACGCAGAAAAAACAAAGAGGTTATTGGCAAGTATTTCTCCTCAACAAAGCAAATGGAATCCCATTGCCATCTTGCTACTATATACAGAGAAAAACTGTCAAATAGTAACACAAACTATGAAAAATAAGAATACCTCAATTAACAAAGTAAGTAGTGAGAAATCCATAAATATTATTACAGGAATGGATTCCTTACCCAAAATTAGGTAGGGTCACTCACTGACCCCACCCTTGAATTCCAAGTCCTTATATTTTTAAAATAATTTAAAAGAAAAGTACTAAAAATCACAATACCTGTATGGCACCTTTTGGCCATTCTAATATTTCACACGTATTTTCACGTATAGGGTTTACACCTAAAATTCACTCAGAATTGAGGTGTTGTGTATATTTTAGGAGTTACACGCAGAAATGTGTTATGTCACAATTCCCGCGCGCAGCCCCGCATCATTACATAACCCTACGTACTAGCAGCAGCAGGATCCCACGTACTAGAGACCCGCGCGCAGCTGATTCTGCAACACACGCAGCGGATCCTACCCCAGGCGCATCTGTACTAACTGATCCCCGCGCCTGGATCAGTTGTGACTAATCTGACAACCCGGTACCGCTCAGAAGAGCTACAACCTAGTTAGGGTTGCCTAGTATATGTAACAAACAGACATATGCATTACTAATGATCTAAAAAGATTAAAACTTAAATAAAATTAATGAAAATTAAGTTTTAAAAATTTTTTAATAATAAATCAAAGATCAAGGACTACCACATAAATCACTGATCTTGATATTTGAAGACCATGAAACACTAGATGAAGTGTTCATAAAAACTATTGAAAATTATCTACATAATTAGCAGATGACGGAAAATCAGTAAAAATCCACATCTGCACGCTTTAAAAAAATATCAATAGTACAAATGAAGGATGAGTAAAGAATTATCAAATTTAGGCCATAACAGATTAACAGATCCTGTGGCTAAAATAGTACAGAAATCCAGAAGATCTAAGGACAGCTGATTGACAGCACCAAGTGGAAGTGCTAATTTTGACCTGATTGGCTTTCCAGCCTCAGCCCACGAGCAGAACCCTCTCTACGTGCCCTGAGAAGACCAAAAATCACCCCAAAAAGGTATTTATACAGACCTCTTTGGATCCATTATTTGAAAGTGAATCAGTTTACCAGGAATTATTTATTATCAATCAGACACCGTGTCATTGTTAATCAAGTGGTTATAAGAAGATAAGCAAGTGATTTATGACTTACTATGTAGTAGTATTATTTTACATTTTTTAACCAATCAACCTTTGAAGTTTAGTCAAGCAATCTACCCCATCTGCTCTGAAACTCTTCCAATTATTCCAGGATTTTCGTGGTCAAGTGCTCAGAGTGAGTGTTACCCTTCCTGTCTAGGCCACTTGTGCTGTTAAGCCCAGCCATTAGTGGAATAAGTCCTTTCTAAGGCACCCATATTTATTCCAAGGTTCTTAAACTGCCTAAGGAGGCCCCTTGAAGAGAGGTTGCTAGTCTGTAAAGATCCCCAGTAGTATAATTATGTGGCCCCTCTTTTATATTTTATTGAAAACCATTTACTACCAAACCGATTGAACCTTGCAACTGCTCTTATTAAATCATTTATTAGAGCTTCTAAGTGTTTATTATTGGAATAATAATTATTATTATCATTCCAGCATTTTTATCACTCTCTGTAGCTAAAGGACAGCAAGGTTCTTGGTATCAGAGAGCTGACAACTGGGGGTCTGGCCGGGAAATATTCATAAATAATTAATTTTTAATTATTTATCCCTTGGACCAGTCTATTTATTTTTAAAAAATAAGTTAACATACTTATAACATATATTTTTTGATCATTTGTTTCTCTAGTGGATCTTAAGACCAATGGAGAATTGATCAATTATTATTTGAACCTTCTTCAAAAGAAAAAAGAAGAAAAACTCTGTAACTTTTTCCCTGTTATTATAACTCCTGAGCAAAAACAGGAGAAATTGCTTTATTATAAGCAGCAGGTTATAAAAGACAAAGAACTTGAGCTTGAAAGAATTATCAATTTCAATTCTTTATTAAGTCAACATAAGGAGTGGAAGATTTATCAAAGGAAGCTTTATATTTATAAACTAAATAACCCTGAAGATGAAGAAAAATCCAAAAATAATAAAAGTGATTATTTTTTTTAAAAAATCACTTTAACACGTAAAAATACAAAAAATATTAAACTTATATTTTTTGTTTTATCCATCTCAGTGGATTTTGTTTTTGGTGATCTCATTGACCAGGACCTCCTAGAGGACGTCCCAGACAGTGTACCATTGGACTTACCCTTGGATTTATCCCAGGATCTGATTGGAACTCACTCAGACCCCCTTGGAATACCCTCCAAGGATATTTGTGACCCCAATCAAGTGTTGGTACCTTTGAATTTAACTCTAAGTAAGTGAAAATATTCAAAAAAAATTATTAAATAAAACACACAAAAAATATTATTTTTATAATTTCAAAGTCTTTTTTCAAAATTTTTGACAAAAGACTTACACATTTTTTTGGTGCTATGTATCAAAATAGGCGCAACACCCGTGCAACCAGTAGAGCCCCGTCATATGGATCTCTTCCCGGAGTAACCCGTGCACGCAAGGACTCCAGTTGCAAGCGCAATGAGGGGACTCAAACCCGTGACCATAGCGTCACGCGGGACGACAAGGGTGAAGACCACGGCCACCAACTCAACCAACAAACCGTTGGAGAGCCATCTGTCTCCCACCAAGTTATCCCAGGAGGGTACAGGTCCTCCTATGCCACCCCAGCTGGACTCAACCAAGGAGGAAAGAGTCAAAGTATTAGTGAAAGAGCATGTGAGTTATTGGGAACAATTCAGGTTGGCTCAGACCCAGGAGGATCAGCCAGGTATGAGAAAAGCCATTTCTCAGGCAAAGAAATCCCAGATTTCTCTGCAAAGTTTGATCCCAAAGAAAGAAGTAGAAGGCTATGTGCAGAACTGGAATCCTTGGGATCAGTTAGCTTCCTGAAAGGGAAAGGACCCCAAAAAGAAGAGGTCCTCAGCCCATCAGAAATTAAAGAACCCAAAGGATTGGGAAAAAATAATATCCTTAGCCCAGAAGTGGAAAAAGGTGTACCACAATTCGATGTAGAAGCTCTTAATAGCTTTTCTGTAAATGTGTCTCACAATTTTACTATTATTAGCCAATGCTTTGACAAATTTTATCACCAATTGGACAAATTAAGTGCAAGTATTTTTAGAGTGATTGACACTCAGTCTCAGATTATGAGAATTGATGAGTTGGAAATACAACAAATCAAGGATAGTATAAGAGCTAGTAAGTTGGACCTGATGAAACATATTGATGACAACCAATCAATTCTTCAGGAAGATATTCTTGCAACCATAGAAAAGCTTAAGGAAGAAGTTACGAAAACTAGTCCTACTCCTTCAGCTCATCTGACTAACAAAATTGACTTATTAAGCAACAAACTTTATTTAGAGTTAGTTATGATTAAGAATGATCTCAGAGATCTTAAGATCAACTCTACTAACTCTCCGGTAATTGACTTAGAAGAAACTAGACCTGCCAGGTTCACCAGTACTCCTAGTGCTCCTCCCAGAGCCAGGATAACTAGGAATGAGTCTTTCAGACCCAGTCCTACTCCTGAAATGGAGCGGGCTTTGAAGCTACTTCCTCCCATCACTGAATGGCCTAAATTCTCTGGAGAAGGAGAATACAACCATGTCAGTTTCATTAAGTTTATTGACTATACTCTTTCTTCCTATGAGCTCCCTGATGCAATAGCTGTGGTAAGATTGCCCAGATTATTTGAAGGAGTAGCTCTTGATTGGTTTATCAATAAAAGAGAAGAATTTGGATCTTTATCTTGGAATTCTTGGAAAGAATTGATCAAAGTGCAGTTCGGTACCCAGATTTGGAAAAGAAAGATGATGAAAACTTTCAAATCTTCCCAGTTTGATCCATCCAAGGACAAACCTCATAAGTGGTGCTTAGACCAGAAAAAGAGGTTGGACTGTTTTTATCCTGATGCTGATAAAGAAGAAGTCAATGAAAGGCTCCTCAACTTATGTCCTGGAAAAATCAACCACAGTGTAAGGTGTAGAATGCCTATGGTTTCAGATCTTTCCACCTTAATAGGTGTATTTGAAGAAACTATTGATATGAATGGTCTTGATAAAAGGGTCAATAGACCTCCAAGAGAACAAAATACTTGGAACAGGGAAGAATATACCGCCAAAACTAAAGAATCACCTGCTACTACATCTACCTTGGAAGTCAAGAAGACTCCAGAAATAAAAGAAAAAGTATGTTGGAACTGTAACCAAACAGGACACGTAAAACCTGATTTTCCTCTACCTAGGAAAAGGATTAATCTTATTGAAGGAGAAGAGCATGACAATCCTGAACCTCACCTTGATGATACTGACGGATCACTCTCTGATTGTGATCTAATAATCACTAAACCTATCAATGTTATTGAAGGTAGTATTGAGTCTTCTCTAAACATAAATTCCGTCAATGAGGATTCTAACTTACCTCAAGAATGGAATCCCAAAATGAAGATTCACCTCATCTCTGAGGCTAAGGCTTTGACTCTAAGACCTTCTGCCGGTGAAAGTAACACTTCAGGCAAAACATGCTATGCTACTGGTTTAATCCAAGGTTCCCCTGTTAAGTTACTTCTAGACAGTGGAGCCTTTTGCTCTTGTGTTGGTTCAACTGATCTGGAAAAACAAGACCCAAATTGGAAACTGAACTTACTAACAGTACCTCAGGCCAAGTTCAGCATTTGTAATTTTGCTCTCAATGCTGTTGGAGTATGGTCTTCTGATATCATACTACCTCACTCTAAAGGATCACTCAAACTGAACATTGAATTTGTAGTGCTCCAAAACAGAGTATGTGATTATTTTATCCTTGGGAATGATTCTCTTTGCCTTTATGGTATAGATGTATTCCAAAGCAAAGGTAGATACTTCACAGTAGGAGGAGACTGGAATAAGAAGTTCCAAATATGTCATGTCAATGCTCAAACTTCTGATTCAACTTATGAAAAACACTTAGAGAAGTTCAATAAGGAATACTTCTCTCAAGCTTATTTGAATTCCCTTCTCAATGAAGAACAGAAATGGGATATCCTAAAAGTATGCTTTGAAAATCAGAATGCTTTCTGTACCAAAGATCACCCCATTGGTAACATCAAAGGACATGATATGATCCTAACTCTAACTATTAAGCCCCCCTACCCACCTAACCTCAGGAGACCTGCTTACCCTTCTAGTCCAAAAACCAGAGCTTCTCTGGAAACCCATATTCAAGATTTTTTTGACTAACAAGTCTTCAGGAAAGTAGGCCACAATGAACAAGTGGATATTACTACCCCAGTAATTATAGCTTGGCACAATGATAAGTCAAGAATGGTTGGAGATTTTAGAATGCTTAACAACTACACCCAAGCGGATTATTATCCAATTCCAAGAATTGACCATGCTCTACATAACCTGTCCAAGGCTAAGTACATAACCACCATGGATATGCTGAAAGGTTTTCACCAAATAACTATCAGCCCTGATAGCTGGAAATTCATGAGAATTATCTGTCATTTGGGAATTTATGAGTATCTTAGGATGCCTTTTGGTATTAAAAATTCTCCTTCTCATTTTCAAAGGATGATGGACATAGTCCTAGGATTATTCATCAGACAGGGATGGATGATGGTATACATTGATGATGTTATCATTTACTCTGATCATTGGGATACTCACATGGAGAAATTAAGGCTAGTCCTGAAAACCATCTCTGCCGTAGGATTGAAAGTATCAATGAAAAAGTGTAACTTTGGCTAGGGGGAACTCAAAGCCTTAGGACACATTGTCTCTGGACTAACCTTAGCTGCTGACCAAAACATGATAGAAGCAGTAATGAATAGGCCTATGCCTCAGAATAAAAATAAACTCCTATCCTTCATCATCTTCTGCAGCTACTATAGGAAGTATTTACCAAAGTTTGCTCTTCTAACCAAATGTTTGTATGAGATCTTCAACAACACCACCCGTGTTTGAAATGACTCATGATAGAGTCAAGAACTATGAGGAACTCAAAATTGCAATGACCTCAGCTCCAGTACTGATACAGCCAGATTACTCTAAACCTTTTAAGCTCTACATAGATGCCAGCATGGAAGGGATAGGAGCTGCTTTACACCAGGAAGTCATAGAAGATGATAAACCAGTGGAAAAACCTATACTCTTCATATCTAGACAAATTAAAGATACTGAGAAAAGGTACGGTGCAAGCCAAATGGATTTCCTGGCCTTAGTATGGGCCCTAGAGAAACTCCATTATTACTTAGAAGGCACCAAATTCACTGTTATTACTGACTGCAAAGCTGTCAGAGCCTTGATGAACATGAAGACCCCTAGAAGGCATATGTTGAGATGGCAGATATCTATACAACAGTACAGAGAACAGATGACCATGGTTCATCAAGCTGGGACTAAACATCAGAATGCTGATAGTTTAAGCAGGAATGTGTTACCCAATGACCCAAGTAACCCTGCCTATGATCCAGAGGATAATGACATCTTCCCTATCCTTAATATTAACAGGTTGAACATTGAAGCTCCTATAATGGGCATCCACGTTTGTGAACTAAATGAATCATTGTTCAACTCTAACAAAGAAGCTTACAGTTCTGGAATAAAGACTCTTATCACTATTATATAAAGTACTTTTCCACCTCCTGAATTGATCAATAGCCTACCTGAACCTCTTTTGAAACCATACAAAGCCCAAAGGTTTACCATATGGGATGGTCTGGTATACTATAGGCATCAACATTCAAGTGTCATAGTCTTAACTAAGGATGACCATATCAAACATGTTCTGGCTGAGTGCCATGATAACTGCTCATCTGGTCATTTGTCTGCTGATAGAACCTTGGATAAGGTTAAACAAACTGCTTGGTGGTTTAATTGGAGAGACTCCACTATACAGTACGTTACCAGTTGTGAAACTTGTTAGAAGTTCAACAGGACTACTGGGAAACGGTTTGGACTACTACAAAAGATTGCTGAACCCAAAACAGAGATGGGAGATCATCAATATGGAATTTGTAACTGGACTACCACCAGGAGGAGCCTATTCCTACAACTCAGTCTTGGTCATTGTGGATAGGTTCTCCAAGAAAGCAAAGTTCCTACCTAATCACAAGGAAGACACTGCTATGGAAGTTGCCCTATTATTTTGGAACAGACTCATTGCTGATTTTGGAGTTCCCAAGATTATTATCAGTGACAGAGATCCTAAATTCACCTCTGAGTTCTGGAGGAACCTACATGATATGCTTGGAACCACCTTAGCTTTCTCTACCGCTTATCACCCTCAGACGGATGGATTAGCTGAAAGGATGATTCAGACCCTGGAAGACATGCTCAGGAGATTCTGTGGCTTTGGACTAGAATACAAGAGTTCTGACGGTTATTGCCACAATTGGGTTAGCCTTTTACCTGCACTAGAGATGGCCTACAACAGTAGCAAACACTCTACCACTAAGGAGGCACCAGGTGCTTACATACTGGAAAGAGGATGGATTCCTAGACTACCCAAGGATAACCTTAACCACTAGCTGACAAATATTCACCCTAAATCACTTGATTCCAAACACATGACAGATGTAGCAAACAAACATGCTGTTAAATGTATCCAGGATGCTATAGAGTATAACCAGCAAAGATGGGATAAAACCCATAAGGAACCTGATTTTGAAATTGGTGATCAAGTCTTGATCTCTACCACTAACTTTACCAACTTGGGTGGAAATAAAAATCTTAGACCAGCTTTTGTTGGACCTTAAACCATCAACAAACTTCATGGTAAAAATGCTGTGGAAGTAATCCTCAGTGATGAGCTTTCTAGGAACCATCCAGTCTTCCCAGTAAGCCTCATCAAACACTACCACCCAAGGAATGGATAAAATACTCCTTCACCTGCAATACCTGTTACAGAAGAACCTGAAAAGGACAAAGGTAAAATTTGTAAGATCCTTAAGGATAAAAAAGATAGGATCAATGTAAAAGACGTCAGACTCTACCTGGTTAGATACAAGGGAGAATCAGCTGATAAAGATGAATGGTTGCCTGAACATAATATCCCTGATGGAACTATACACCTGAGGAACTACAGAGCCAACAGGAGGCATTAGCCCAAATTTTATTTTCTCAGATATAGACATATCTTTGAGCGGGGGAATGTCAGCTTGCTACTATATACCAAGCAAAACTGTCAAATAGTAACACAAACTATGAAAAATAAGAATACCTCAAAAAACAAAGTAAGGATTGAGAAATCCATGAATATTATTACAGGAATGGATTCCTCACCCAAAATTAGGTAGTGTTGCTCACTGACCCCACCCTTGAATTCCAAGTCCTTATATTTTTAAAATAATTAAAAAGAAAAGTACTAAAAATCAAGATACCTGTATGGAACCTTTTGGCCATTCTAATATTTCACACGTATTGTCACGTATAGGGTTTAAACCTAAACTTCACTCAGAATTGAGTTGTTGTGTATATTTTAGGAGTTACACACGGAAATGTGTTATGTCACAATTCCCGGGTGCAGCCCTGCATCATTACATAACCCTATGTACTAGCAGCAGCAGGATCCCGCGTACTAGAGACCCACGCGCAGCTGATTCTGCCACGCATGCAGCGGATCCTACCCCGCGCGCATCTGTACTAACTGATCCCCGCGCCTGGATCAGTCGTGACTAATCTTACAACCAGGTACCGCTCAGAAGAGCTAAAACCTAGTTATGGTTGCCTAGTATATGTAACAAACGGACATATGCATTACTAATGATCTAAAAAGATTAAAACTTAAATAAAATTAATGAAAATTAAGTTTTCAACATTTTTTAATAATAAATCAAAGATCAAGGACTACCACATAAATCACCAATCTTGATATTTGAAGACCACAAAACACTACAAGAAGTGTTCATAAAAATTATTAAAAATTATCTAAATGATCAGCAGATGACGGGAAATTAGTAAACATCCACATTTGCACGCTTTAAAACAATATCAATTGTACAAATAAAGGATGAGTAAAGAATGATCAAATTTACGCCATAACAGATTAACAGATCCTGTGGCTAAAATAGTACAGAAATCCAGCAGATCTAAGGATTGACAGCACCAAATGGACGTGCTAATCTTTCCCTGACTGGCTTGCCAGCCTCAGCCCACGAGCAGAACCCTCTCTACGTGCCCTGAGAAGACCAAAAATCACCCCAAAAAGGTATTTATACAGACCTCTTTGGATACATTATTTGAAAAGTGAATCAGTTTACCAGGAATTATTTATTATCAATCAGACACAGGGTCATTGTTAATCAAGTGCTTATAAGAAGATAAGCAAGTGATTTATGACTTAGTCTGTAGTAGTCTTATTTTACCTTTATTAACCAATCAACCTTTGAAGTTTAGTCGGGAAATCTACCCCATCTGCTCTGAAACTCTTCCAATTATTCCAGGATTTTCGTGGTAAAGTGCTCAGAGTGAGTGTTACCCTTCCTTTCTAGGCCATTTTTGCTGTTAAGCCTGGCCATTAGTGGAATAAGTCCTTTCTAAGGCACCCATATTTATTCCAAGGTTCTTAAACTTCCTAAGGAGGTCCCTTGAAGAGAGGTTGCTAGTCTGTAAAGATCCCCAGTATTATAATACTGTGGCCCCTCTTTTATACTATATTGAAAACCATTTACTACCAAACCAATTGAACCTTGAAAATTCTCTTATTAAATCATTTATTAGAGCTTCTAAGTGTTTATTATTGGAATAATAATTATTATTATCATTCCAGCATTGTTATCACTCTCTGTAGCTAAAGGACTGCAAGGTTACTGGTATCAAAGAGCTGAAACCCATGGTGCTGATGAAAATAAGTTGGAAGCCTCAGAAGTTATCTCTGTGGGCATTGCCTTGGAACAAAATTTGGATATGGAAGATGAACATTGGTGTATCTAAATTTGTTTTAATCAAACAAAATGACAGATAATTGGTTAAAATTCCTTTGAAAAGAGAGACTAGTAAATCTGCTTGAATCAAGAAGAGAGACTAGAAATACTTGTGAGTGAAGAAGGACAATTTTCTTAGAATCCTTCAAGTTTACAAAATGTTTTTTTATAGTGGCTTCATCTGAATTTTCAAAATCTGAGGTTTTTTATAGTGGCTTCATCTGAATTTTCAACATCTGAGGCATTGAAAAAAACCTATACCCACAATAAGTTTAACAGGTATGTGGAAATACTTATAACCTTTGGCAGGCATTTTGATTTTAATTTTTAAAATTGTCAAATGAGGCTTGGAAGAAAATCCACCACAATCTTCAGAAAAACTATCAGGGTCCAAAACAAAAAGAAAAGAAAAACTTGAAGCTGCTGGTTCAATTGTTAAATCAAGCTCTGGAAGACTGTCTGTGGATGTTCTCATGACACAGATTCTAGGTGGGCATATTGATTTCCTAAGTGTGTTTGATATCAAACATTGAGTTGAAATTATATAACTGAAAGTTTTATTCCACAGCTCAAAACACACGCTGACTATCAGGTGGTGACACAGATTATAATTTCTTTCAGAAATGTAACTCACTGAAGAACTTTAATCCAAAATTCTTTTTCATATTAAATATATGGTCTGGCCCTGAGAGCCAAATTTCTGGGGAAAAAAATGATAATTCTGGTTAGAGATCAACCAGCTCAATTGTAGAGAGATAAATAAGGCCCCCAGTTCCTGAATTACATGATAGCAGCCGTAGTGAATTCATTTCCAGCAATGCACATGATATGCTAATACCAACAGGTTTGGGGAATGCCCCTGGTGCCCCGGAGTGTTCTGGTTTGGGTTGGAGAGATTCATCTAGGGGAAGTGAGTTGGAAGAATCAATCAGGCTGCGTCTGTTCCAACCAGTGCAGGAAAATTGGAATTTTTGGCGTGGAAGATTGAATTCCCAGGGTGAGTACCTGAAAATTACATCTATTGTCACAATGGCTTATTTATGCCCATTTTAGAACGCTCCATTGATTCACCACAATCACACAATTTCTGGGATAATCAAAAAGCTGAAAGTGGAAAAGGATTTGAGACATGTACCCTAATGCTTTGTGATGGAGAAGGTTGTGAACCAATTGATGAAAATACAGAAAATGTTGAAAGTATGTGATAAGCTGGTTTAAATCCTAAAAATAGTAATAGTTATATATTTTTAAATTCATACCTCAGTGATAAGCCCAAAATCAGACAAAATAAGAAACAGTTCAAATTTGTGTGATGGCACTTCTCAATCACAGGAATATTCAAGGCATATGGCTGGAGAACTAGTAAATATGGAAGGTTTTGATAGTGGGGATCAATGTGAATTGGATGGTACAAATTCTAGCTTTGCATTAATCATGTTTCCAGAAATCCAGGTGGTGATGAAAATTTATTTTAGGATGTGAGAAAAAGAATAGCCAGAGAAATTACACACTGGAAAAACAAGCCCAGCCACCAGAGAATTGGAAGATGGAAGGTTAATTACCTGTTTATTCAAAGAATTACAGGGTGCTGACAAAATCATCTAAAGCTGCTTCTGGGGAGATATCAAAACAAATGTCTATGATGCTTCAAGATTTTGATAGAAAAACTAAAATTGGATTTTTGAAAAAAGTTATAAGTTTGATTTGAAATCTAGAAAGAAGAAAACAACCTGATTGGTTGCATGCTTCATTTTTTTAGTGGAAAGCAGCAATCAGTCTTCAACAACTAAGAAACATAATTCTTCCCACAATTGGAGGATATCAGCACCTCCTAGAATAAATTTTCCTATACAATCTGGATCTCAATTGAGATCCAAGAGACTTGCAGAAGATGTGTTTCCAACTTGACATAGGAATGTTTTCTCCCAGGGAAATGATGGTAAATATTCATAAAATATGCTTCTTCAAAGAATTATCAATTGAAATCTTTGGGATGTTTTGAATTAGATGATTTCCTCAGGATTCCCAAGAAAGGCTGTTTTGAATATCTGGAAGAGAGTGGAGGATATCAGAAGGAGAATTATCATCTCCTATTGCAAGGATGGACAAAGGCAAGCAGAGAGCAATTAGCCCAGGTGAGGAATTTCAATATTCAAGCATTTCTTTCAAGAGCTAAATATTAGAATCAAACACAGATATATCTGTGTACATTCCGCAATTAAAATCTATATTCATTGTGGGTACATTAGCGCAGGTTTCAAGCCAGAAGACAGTAGTACAGGCTCCAGGCCACAGAGGTAAGACAATGATCACAGGAAGAAATATTATCCAATTAATTGATTGTGAATTGTTAAATAGATGTGGGCTCACTTGAGTAAAACACTTGTAGGGCTTAAGAAGCTGGAGTCCATATAAAACTCCAAGGCAGTATTAAATCACCAATTCCAGAAAGAACACACCAAGAAGTGACATTTACTGCCAGTGCAAGTTCACAATACCCCACAGGTACTCCTCAGCATATATTCACTGGAAGAGCCCCTCAATGGAGAAACACACCTTTCCCCACCCCACGTGCTTCCAGAGCTGTGACATTGCAAGATCCTCCTCATGCAAATGAGACCAATCATTCAAACTTTGCAACACAAGCACCAGGAGAAGCCATGCCTGCTGAACCAAATCCAAGTGAGCTATTGGTTTCAAAAGAATTTTGAGCATTATCCCACTTGCTAATTATTATTTTGGCTTGTAGCACAATCAATTAAAAACATTCAAATTTAAGATGAACATTTATCTGATGATCAGGGCAATTTTTTTTGTAGTTTATTCCTGGTGGTTGGAAAAAACAATTGACTCTGATTTCACAAATTTTCATTGTACCCAGTAGAAGTTGAGAATTATTCTGCAGACTTGAGAGCATGTAAAAACTGAGTAATTTGAAGGAAAGAAGCCCAATCAGCTAAACTTCAAACCAAAAAAAGAGGATGAAGGAACTTAGAGGAGAGCTTCCAGATGGAAGTGAAATCATGAAGACACTTTCCAATCAAAATGCCAGGCTTCTCATGGATGTGGAAGGAACTGATATCCAAAACCTCCCTGCACCACCACTACAAGATGAGAGGGACCTTGCATTTCAACTTTCAAAGAATATCATTTTCATTCAGCCTACCCCAACAGCCCCTCCAACAATCAATAACAAAACAAAAGCATACAAAAGTTGGGTCCAAACTCAAATCCATGAGCTTGGGCTAACACGTTTCAAATTTGATTGGAAAAGCTCATGGAAGCATCAATTCAACCATCTCATGGACCAGCTGTTTTTCAGGAAACTTGACATGGCCCTGCATTTGAGGGAATATATTAGGTACCTGTGGTCCCCCAACCACGCTACTTATGCAGTTTTGTCAGTTATCCTTGAAAAGTATTTTTCACAACTTCAGTCTCAATGAAAGCTGGTGAAAAGATCTGTTTAACAGGAATTGGGGCATCAGAAAGCCAAGGCACATGCCCTCAAGAAAAGGAAAATATTAAGTTAAATTTTCTGATAGCATTCTGAATTTATGAAAGGCGGCTGAATTTATTCAAAATAAATCACAGATTTCTGATAGAAGGCAGAATTGGTGTGATGAAAATGGTTATTTTGAGCTGGCAGCACAGTTCAATGAACCAGCTATATGCTCTGAAAACAAAGAAGCTTTAGTTGGCCAAGTGACACAGCATCACCAAACAAAACTTGAATGGAGGTCATATTCCTTTTCCCACCTGGTCAAAGTTATAGACCATCAAATACAAGTGGGTGAAATAATAGGAAAAAGCAGAAAACAACCACACTTCATTATCAGAGAAGATGGCACTAAATATTAAGAGAATCCACGTATACCATAGAATAAAGCACTCCAAGTGTACAACCCTTCTTGGTTGGCCACATTGACCGCTGAAACAAGGGAGAGCCTTAAAATAAGAAACAACAAGATCATGAAAGAGGATGGTCAACTCTCAACTTCAACAATGCCTTAGTCTATAATAAATTTCCCCCTTGATATAAATTTGTATTCTTAACAATGAGTTCAGTTCAAGAAAGCTTGTAATAACTCCCTCCAATCAGCTGTGGTCAAAATGGTTGACCTGATATATCAGACAGAATCATGAGATACATGCAAGTATTGAGAAATTCATGATCAAAAAAACTTACTGTGCCAGCTGTTCCTTACGCCTTTGAACCTATGTAATTCATGTGTTTCCAAAATTAGTCAATCAATCAATTTTAAAAGTTGTGTTGAAAGGAAAAAGCTTTCCATTTGGATTTTGGTCTCTATTGTGTCTGGGGTAATGAGATTGAATACTTTAACATTTTTATTTTTACCAATTCTGTGCAGATGGTCCACAGCTTGGGCCTCAAAATTTCGCTTCCAATGGGGCTCCTAGTTGCAACATCAATGCTGATTGAGACTCTTATTTCAATTTTTGAAAAATTCTTTTCCAAAGGATACATACCTTTGGGATACACACAGAACCACATGTAATTTTTAGCCCAACTCCAGCTGCTTGTATTGATGCAAGGAGGATTGAGATGTTACTTTTTCTTTTGAATTGGCACAAGCAGCTGTCTTTCCCATTTGCATCTACTTGTCCATCCAGCTGTATAAATGTAATTCCTCTGTTTTCAAATACAACAGAAAGACTAGGAAAATTGAAGTTTAGTGCTTTTCAGGCAGGATGGAATACTTAATCACAACTCACATTTCAAGAATACATGTACAAATAGAAAAAATGACTAATTTTAGTTTTTGGTGAATATAATCAGACATTGGTGAGACAATTTGGAGTTTTGAAGATATCTTGGAGCTCAAGAGACATAGATTTGGATTCATTTTGTGTATGATGAGCTCCTTTGTCACTTTTGGTGATTTCTGTGAGTCAAATTTGGTTATTTCCCCAAAAAATAAGTGAGGCCAAGAGCAGGTTTTTGAAGCAGGGTATTATCAAAAATGTCACATAGGCCTTGGATCATGTGGAGAAATTTTGACTGTGTTCTTTGGCCAGTATGAGGGGTTCTTTTGCCAAAACAACTCAAAAAAGTTTGATAATGCTTGTTGTAATATTCCTTGGACGGGGTGAAAAGGGGTTTTGGGATTGTATTGTGAGTTATTGGCAGCAAAAAAGGCAGTTCCCTTTATTTGGTCCTTTGCAGCAGACAATGTCATAGGATCAACTGAATTGGCTTGAAATTGGAGTTTTGAAGATGTGGAAGCAGCATTTTTGGCCATTCATTCAAAGAATTCTGATTATTAATGCACAGAAAAGTGAGCAAAGATAGTAAATCATGAATGCTATTCTTTAAGGGAGTTCTGGTCAGACAGAAATGTTTTGAAGCCTTGAGGCAATATATTGCAATCTTTGTTTTAGATTCATTGGTTGTGATTTCACTTTAAAAGTACCATCATCAATATGATGTTTCATAAATGAACTGAATATTAGTTAAAATGGTTACTGTGCTTCATCAAGTTTGAGCCTGTGCCAAGTTTAAGAAAAAATCCTGGATTTTTTGGACATTGGACTTTCTTTGTGAAGCTAAAATTCTCTTGTTATTTTGGATTATTTTTTCAAAACTAAATTGGAGCTTTTGAATTCATGGAATGCTATATTGTGCCAAGAGGAGAAATGATGCAGCACATAGTTCATTGTTTTTTTCCAGGTATTCTTGATTATTTCTTTCTGCCAATTATGGAGGACCCATGAAGGACATATGAGCAATTTTGAATGAAGGAAATGTCTAGTATTCCCTTGCAGTGGCAAAGAAGATGTCTTCCCGAGCGTTTTGGCAATGAGGGAAATGGCTTTGAGTGATTTGCCAAGTCCCATGTCATCTGGAAGGATAGAGCCCAGTGGAGTATCAGGAATTGAGAGTGGATCAAAAACCAATATTGTTTTTCCACTGACAATATGCTCCCACAGAAAGCATTCATTAGAGGGGGTTATCTTCCACAGTGATTTTGAGGATTCTGAAGAGTAATTCTCTTGATCAAGCAGGAAATCCATTCCCTGTTCTTGATGTGGCAGAAGCATTGTAAAAACAACTGCCTGTGGGGGAGTTTGAGGTGGGAGGTCACAACCACTGGGAATCAAGAGAAGCTTTGAATTGAGATGTGGATTGAATCTCAAACTGGTAGGAGTTGCAAGGGGAAATGATGAAAGCTGGCAGCCAGAATGTTTTTCAGGGTTGTAGTTGCAAGGCCGTGTTGGAATGATCCCAGCATCAAGAATATCATAAAGCATCTTCTTTGCTTTCTCCATGGCACAAAATATCCACAGAGACATGTAAAATTGAATTAAATTGGATACTATGACATTGATTACTAGCTCCACACAAATGGAATTTTTTGGGGAGTGCTCTGATTTCCAACCAACAGCTGGTACATGATGGGTTCTTGAAGGAATTTATTAAAATAGAGCCTTTGAAATATTTGAAGGAAGTTTTCCCACCAGAATATTACTGTTAAGTTGTGGGGTCATTTCACTTTGCATGCAGGCGCGGGTCTCAATCAGACAGGGGAGCTGTGTGGATACTCCTAATCTAACCTCGCTTCAAACTACTCCAAACTTCCACTCAGTTGTCTAGTAGACCGCTTAATAGGGAGAGGCGGGAGTTAGCTCATTCACTTCACCTCAGAACATCTCAATCTCGTATCATGACTGTCATAACCGCCACTATCCTCCTTTTTCCGCTCTCACCATGACCACAACCAACCACAATCACCTCTTCCATCCCTATCCTCACATCCTGTTCCCTGCTCTTTCGCCTGAAGTAACTCATCAAGCCCTGTCTGCGTGCCCGGTGAGATATTTTTAACTTTCCATCAATTCTCATTTCTTTCCTTGTATTGAATACTTTTGTTCTTCTCGTGACTCCTTCAGCCTTGTCTCTATATTGTCACCACTGTCCTTCCTCACGAAACCTCAACTCCTCGACTGCAACCTTGATCTCAACGCCTGAACCACTCAACTGCCATGTGTCCAATGTCTGTTTCCTATTCTTGATTATCCTTGTTTTGTGCTCTTGTTGATTGTTATTATTGGTTCCAGTTC
Organism: Puccinia polysora; assembly: GCA_025617555.3. NCBI lineage: Eukaryota > Fungi > Basidiomycota > Pucciniomycetes > Pucciniales > Pucciniaceae > Puccinia > Puccinia polysora. The sequence continues at coordinate 23,374,043 of CM062614.1, forward strand.
CCAGTTTTTAGTATAATCGATTCATCACTTTAACACGGTTAAAAGCCAAAGGGCTCTCTCAATCATTTACCCTCAAATCCCTCAAATCAACGTATAACTGGGAAACAATGGCTGGCTCAATGTCTGAAGGGTTTAGGCAGGCAATGTTGAAAACCACTCTCGATACAATTCCTAGACTTAGCAAGGATAACTATGGCGTGTGGAAAGACAAGATGGATGCCATCTTGGATGTTTGCGGATGTTCATTAGCTATCAACGACGACTCTTCTGTTTTGGAGTAAGAGGTCAACAATGAAATCAAACTTCTCATCATCTCTTGACTAGAACCTTCAACCCACAATAACATTGTCACTCCCGATAACAAGAAATCCGCCAAACTCTTGTGGAAGGCCATTATCAATAAATATGCCTCTCTGCAAGCGTCAAACCGAGCTAGGATTTTCACCGACTTTCTTTACTTGTCATTTGCCCCAGATCAGATCGAAGAATTCATAACAAAGGCTAAAGTCTGTCTGAAGAAGATGTCAGAAGTCGGCATCATCCTACCTAACAACATCCTGGCTTACCATCTACTCTTCAAATTTCCCGAATCAATGAAAGACATCAAACGCCAAATAATGCACACAGACAGAGAGTTGTCCGTCGAATACGTACTAAACCATCTCACTCAACTAAATAACAAATCTCAAGCTCAGACTACGTGGGGAAACCAACCATCACGGACAGAAGTGGCCTTGATCAATTCAAAACCCAACCTCTCTAGTACTCACAACAAATTGGGAGAACAACGGAGATGCACTGAAGGCTTCCATAATCCCATACAAGACAAGCACCACTCCGCAGACAATTGTTGGCACTTACACCCTGAAGTAGCTCCCGAGTGGTGGCGAGAAGAACAGGCCAAGTGGAAATCTCGGAAGACCCACTCCAAATTGAATCCAGTCGCCCACTATCTTGCGTTACTCTCTATGTGGATTGACCACAGAGATCCTAATTCAAGTTTCATTCTTGACAGCGGCGCTTCCACTCATATGATCAACGACAGCCAATACTTCTTGGATATGGCTCCGTGTAATAGGGAATCCATCAAAACTGGCAAGGAGGGGGCTGAACTCAAGATCAAGGGCAGAGGCACGGTCCGGCTTGTTTGGGATGGTTTCACCCTTGAACTGTCTAACGTGTTCTATGTACCAAACCTGGTCATCAACCTGGTAAGCGCAGGAGCACTTAATCAATCAGGATGTGAGTTTTGAGCAAGAAAAAACCTATTTGACGTCTCTAAGGATTGATGCAAGGTCTTTGGCGGTTTAATTGTAGACAACCTGTACACCTTTGAGACTCCCAAGTTTGATCAAGGACTTCTCAAGGGTCATTCAGCAAATGTTACTTGGACAGCAGAAGAGGAACTGATGGAGATTCACCGCAACTACGGTCATGCCTCCATCTCAAGGTTGAAAAATGTCACGAAACACATCTCAGCCAATGTAAAGGACAACTTCAAGTGCATCCACTGCTTCAAGAGCAAAATAACTAAATTGCCATTCAAAGGGACATCTCCCAAAGCAACAAGAGAATTCAAACGCATTCATCTCGACCTCATGGGACCGCTCAAACCTCAATGCAAGAGTGGTCACCGGTTCATACTTACGCTAGTGGACAATGCAACGGGGTATATTGGAGCTTTTCCCTTACACTCCAAGGAAGAAACAGCAGAAATCATCATCGACTTGATCAAAAAAGAACACAGACGCCAAGGATACTATCCATTGAAAGTTTGCTCCAATGGTGGGTTGGAATTTGTCAACCAAAAACTACAGGCATTCTACAATAAAAACCACATAGCCCAAGTTGTCTCCAAACCGTACCACCCTGAGCACAACGGCAGGGCGGAAAGAGCAAACAGAACCATCATAGAGTCCACTAAGACTATCCTTAAGGACTCTCGCATACCGGCGAACCTGTGGCACGAGGTAATCAAATCTAGTGCTCTAATGCTCAACCAAATACCTAGGGACGACCATCCAGATTCCCCGTGGTCTCAAATACATGGGTACGCCCTACCTTCATCCTATCTCAGACCAATCGGAAGTACGTGCGTCTACCTGTTAACACAGCGAGTACAAGGACTCAAGTTCAAGGAAAAAGGAGACGAGGGAATCTTAGTAGGCTTCAACCCAATCTTTCGTTCCTATCGTATCCTTACTAAATCTCACTCTATCATTTGCTCAAAGCACGTACGATTCTTGAAAATTCCGACTCCTCAAAATTCTGATCTGACAGTGCCAACAGATGACTGGATAGGAGAACCTCAGTTCAAGGATACTGGTGAAGATCACCATTGAGAGATTCCCCAGGAGAATAACCATTGGAGGAACACTCCGGCGTTCACGGAGTACAGAGATGAGTTGGGAAATGACTCAAGCTCAGGCCTGGACGCCAACTCTTCATCAAGTGGAGAATCATCTGACTCCAAGGATGCGGAGCCCGCTCCTCACGTCAAGGCCCCAATCAACGTAGCACAACCTCAGCCTCCAGTGGTGACCCCAGCGACGCGACCAACAAGAACTCTCAGAGATCAAGCTGCTATCAAACCTCCTCAACTTTACGGATTCTTCCACAATTACAAACCAAAGAGCTACAAAGATGCTGTCCGCTGCAAGGAAAGCCAAAAATGGATTGAGGTGCTGGACGGAGAGCTGACTTCTATCAAATCTTTTGATGTATGGGAAGAATATGACGGACCTGAGCCACTAAACCCCCTGCGGACAACCTGGATCTTCAAAATCAAAGAAAACTGTCATGGAGATCCGGTAAAGTATAAGGCAAGATTGTGCGTACAGGGCTTCAATCAAATAGAAGGGATTGACTACTTTGAAACCTTTGCTCCGACAGGCAAACCGTCAACACTTTGCCTACTGCTGGTGTATGCTCTGAAATCCTTGCAGAAAATTTGTCAGTTTGATGTCAAAAGCGCATTCCTGCACTCGCCAATAGACAAAGAAGTGATTATCAGAACTCCCAAAGGTTCCAACCGGCCATCAAAATTCCTCAAACTCAAAAAGTTGCTGTACGGATTGAAGCAATCACCCAAGAACTGGTATCAAACCTTGACAGAGTGGTTCAAGGAGATCGGATTCTATGAATCAGCCTGCGATCCCTGCCTCTATCTGTTGGAGGACGGTAAGTCACGATTATTCTTCCATGTAGATTACTTGATCCTGGTTGGCAATGGTAAAGACTTTGAGCGGAAGTTCAAAGAAAAGTTCAAGGGGTCAACGTGCCAGGATCCAAATACTATCCTCGGGATGAGGATAGAAGTGGAGGGGGACAGGATACTCCTCATTCAACCAAATCACATCCAACACGGGCTTGAAGAATTGGGACTAGTTGAAGCCAAAGACTCCTCAACACCTCTCACGCGCAATCTCCAACTCAAACGGGCTACCAATGAAGAACACTCGAAATTTCGGGCATTGAACATCAACTATTGATTGGCAATTGGACTATTAAACCACATAGCTTGTTACACCAGACCCGACGTTAGTTTTTCCGTCTCAAGTCTAGCTTGGTTCAATGTCAAACCCAGAATCACGCACTGGAACAAATTGAAGAAAACCTAGAAATATCTGAAAACAACTCAACATTACAAACTTGAACTCAAGCATGCTCCTGACACTAATCCTCTGGAAGTTTTCTCGGATGCATCCTGGGCCGATGACCCCAGTACTCGAAAGTCACAAACGGGCTACTTGTGCACGGTATTTGGCAGCTTAGTGTCCTGGAACAGTTGCAAGCAAAGGAACATCACCTGGTCATCCACTGATGCTGAATTAAACGCCCTAGTGGATTCCTATCACAAGGCTACATGGATCAAAGCGCTAGTGAATGACATCTTTGGCTTCTCATTGACAGTGGTTCCCCTCAACATTGACAACAGCGGACTGGACGACAAAATTTGCAAGTTTGGCTCAAACTCAAAGACCAGGCACTTGGACTTAAAGACAAAAGGAATGAGGGACAAACTCCAAGCTCAGCGGATCAAAATCAACCTTGTAAAATCCTCTCAAATGTTAGCTGACGCCCTAACTAAGGCAGCCTCAGTCCAAAGTATTGCACTTCCTTTTCCTTTCATTCACTCAGGCCACTCGTGATTTTTTCTTTTCGTGATGTTTTCTTTTTTTTCTCTCTTTGCTGTGGTCTCTGGTTTTAATTGCTAGGGTAATATCTCTCCGGGCATTGTGGGGTGTTAAGTTGCGGGGTCATTTCACTTGGCATGCAGGCGCGGGTCTCAATCAGACAGGGGAGCTTTGTGGATACTCCTAATCTACCCTTGCTTCAAACTACTCCAAACTTCCACTCAGTTGTCTAGTAGACCGCTTAATAGGGAGAGGCGGGAGGTAGCTCATTCACTTCACCTCAGAACATCTCAATCTCGTATCATGACTGTCATAACCGCCACCATCCTCCTTTTTCTGCTCTCACCATGACCACAACCAACCACAATCACCTCTTCCATCCCTATCCTCACATCCTGTTCCCTGCTCTTTTGCCTGAAGTAACTCATCAAGCCCTGTCTGCATGCCTGGTGAGATGTTTGTAACTTTCCATCAATTCTCATTTCTTTCCTTGCATTGAATACTTTTGTTCTTCTCGTGACTCCTTCAGCCTTGTCTCTATATTGTCACCACTGTCCTTCCTCACAAAACCTCAACTCCTCGACTGCAACCTTGATCTCAACGCCTCAACCACTCAACTGCCATGTGTCCAATGTCTGTTTCCTATTCTTGATTATCCTTGTTTCGTGCTCTTGTTGATTGTTATTATTGGTTCCAGTTCCCAGTTTTTAGTATAATCGATTCATCACTTTAACAATTACCATTGGCTAGAAATATATCTAATAGATCATCTGAATTGTTCAGATAGCCCCAGAACATTGTTGATTTCTGGGGCAATTTATGGAGAAAAGCAGGATTGAGTGCTATTGGGGACCATGAATGAATTCCAAGGCAAAGCAGAGAGGGGGGAATTCTTGCTATGGCTGGAAAATATTGTTTGGAGGCTTTCAGAGCAACAAAGGTGGTCTGGGGTTTATATGTAGAAGCCTTGTATGGGTGGATCATGTAATATTTTTTGGCTGCCTTCACAAAATAATTTGGGGTATTGGAGACACTTATCATGGTTACTCATCATGCAGAATGATGTTGATTGATGTTTGTCTTCACAAGCTGTTTTGGATAAAAACTAAACATACTTTAATTAGATGCATGTTGGCATCCATTCAGTGGTAGGGCATTCATCCTAGTACTATCATAGCCATCCAACTCACATGATGCATTTTCAGATTCCTATTTAAAATGCATACATGGAGAGATCAATGCTACTCATCCCACCATGCACACTTGCACCAATTTCTTTTTGTTTGGATGCATGCATAAAAACACTAAGATTCCTGTGCAACCACCTCCCTTGCTGCAGTCCAACAAATCCCACCATGGACACTTGCACCAAAATCCTAGTGTTTTGATGCATACATCCAAACAATAAGATTCTGTTGCAAGCGCCTCCTTTGCTCCAGTGTGACTCATCCCACCATGGACACTTGGACCAAAATCCCAGTGTTTGGATGCATACATCCAAAAACTAAGATTCTGGTGCAACAGCCTCCAATGCAGCAGTGCAGCTCATACCACCATGGATATTGCACCAAAATATTAGTGTTTGGATTCATACATCCAAACACTAACATTCCAATGCAACCACCTCCATTGCTGCAGTGAAACTCATCCCACCATGGATACTTGCACCAAAATCCTAGTTTTTGGATGCATACATCCAAACACTAGGATTTTGGTGCAAGCTCCTCCTTTTCCCTAGCATGACTCATCCCAACATGGACACTTGCACCAAAATACTAGTGTTTAGATGCATACATCCAAGCACTAGTATTTGAGTGCAACAGCCTCCAATTCAGCAGTGCAAGGCTTTGAGCCATGGACACTGACTAAGATTTGCAACAGCCTCACTTGCACCAGATCCATGCTTCTGGCAATACATTTTTTGGAACAGGACAGAGGCTGTTGAACCAGAATCTTAGTGTTCTGATGTAACCATCCAAACACAACAAATAGACATGGCAAGATGAGAAGCACTGCCCCCAGTGGAGGTGTTGCACCCAAATCTTAGTTTTTGGATGAGTGCATCCAAACACTGGTATTTTGGTGCAAGTGTCCTTGGTGGGATGAGTCACACTGAAGCAAAGGAGGCACTTGCACTAAAATCCTAGTGTTTGGATGTATGCATCCAAACACCAGGATTTTGGTGCAAGTTTCCATTTTGGGATGATTCATGAGTAGCATTTATCCCTCCATGTATGCATTCTCAATAGGAATCTGTAAATGCATCATGGGAGTTGTATGTCTATGATAGTATTAGAATGTATGACCTACCACTGAATTGATGCAAACATGCAGCCAATTAAAGAATGTTTAGTTCATATCCAAAACAGCTTGTGATGACAAATATCAATCAACATCATTCTGCATGATGGGTAACCATGATAACTGTGTCCGATGCCCCAAATTATTTTGCATGTTGCACAAGAATCCTAGTGTTTGGATGTATGCATGCAAACACTAAGATTTTGGTGCAGGTGTCCATGGTGGGATGAGTAACACTGGAGAAAAGAAGGCGCTTGCACCAGAATCTTAGTGTTTGGATTTATGCATCCAAACACTAGGATTTTGGTGCAAGTGTCCATTATGGGACAAGTTGGACTGCGGAAATGGAGGCAGTTGCACCAGAAAACTTGTATTCTTGAGAAATACCCTATTTTCCAAAAGTTCTCCTCATCCGGCCATGCACACTTGCACTAAATTGGAATTTATGCATTCAAAAACTCACATTCTTTGAGCATCATGGCTGAAAATACTTGCCATACAGTGTTTCTTCTTTCCGTTTCATGAATCCCTTTGTAACTGAATCTTAATCTCATTTCTACAGTACGCTATTGCCTTATGATCATGATCATAATGCACAGAAATTTTAAGGTTCTTTGTTTTTTAAACCAAAGCATGCCAGAGATTGAATGCCTTGTGTGAATTTGTCCATTAAGGAAACCATGAAAATTGCTTTCTAATTGATGATGTTATTTAATTGATTGGGCTATGACCGCGCCATGCCTGAAACATTGAACCTTTTTTTCTTGCCCTTTTTTTTCCTAATATCACCAATCTCATTCTGATAAAATATCTCCCACAAGCACTTGAATAACACTTATTGACATTCATTTTTTAATTTCCAGAAAAAATAATGCCATCACTCACTAGCAGTCCTTGAACTTTGTGCTCAGAGACATCAAGAAAAGTAAAACATGCAGAGGATTATGAGGGAAAGCCAAGATCATTATAATTTCCATGTCCACTCCATGAGTGTGCATCAGCCATGGAAGAACTCTTCCAAAAATTTCATGGAAACACCATTTCCTGAGAATAGCTACAATCATGCCACCCAACAGGAATCATATAAACAGGCCTCACTTGCAATGGTACAGCATTTACCTGGAGTGTCTTTTTCTTGAAACCAACCCAACAACCTGAGGTCCATTTGATTTCCAGATGTGAATTTCATTCACCATAAACAGAAAGTACTCCAATTTTACACGTATCTGAGGCCACCATGTACTGCTGTTGTGTATGTCAATTTAAAAAAGGAAATTGGGCAAGCATTGAAATTTACTTAATGGAGGGATATGAGTCCTGTTGAATATTCTGACCTCCACTTTGTCACAAAAACTCTTTTCCAGTTGGGATCTTTCTATGGAAACCAGAAAAATGGCTCCTTCTTGTCAGTGATCATGAAAGCATTTGATTGGTGTCCAGGCTATAGCTATAATAGAAAAAATTCTGGTAAATTTCAAATCTTTTAATTGGCTATATCATATTGGCTGAAAAACAATTGTTCCAGGGCAGTATGTTCCATTACCTGCCTCAGTCAGCACAACCCAGGAACATGCACATTGGATTAACCTTGTGAAATGTCTGCCAAGGATTGAACAAATACTGTTAAATTGTTTCAAAACCATTGAAACTGGTTTCCACAGGAAATCCATTTATCAAGTGCATCAACTTGCAATACAATGATTTTCATTTGGAGAATATCAATCTGCTTGTGAAAAAGTTTTTGCTGGCAATTTAACTGCCACTTGGAATGAATTTTATAATTCAGCCTATTTTGATAACAACATCAGTGGTATGGCTTATGGTGGCTTCTGTGGTGTTTTTGAGGAGACAGGGGAACATTCCCATAGACACCAGGGCTTTGATGTTCAATATGAACAATTTTTCTTGCCTGGGACTCATACTTATATTGAATTTCAATGCAAAAATGGTTGGACTGATGTAATCTGGGCATCAAATTATCTGTTCCATCAGAAATTCAAACCACTTAGACCCCCTGGCACTCCTTTCACAAGCTTAGGAGTATCAGTCCAAATTAACAAAAACCTGGCAGAGTTTTGCAAGAAGCCACAAGTAACAGGTTTGGGGAATTTTGGTGGACACAGTGTAAGGGAGGAAATTTTTATCAATTGGCTTGCTTCTTCATCCAGATGTTAGTTTTTCCATCTATCTTGATTGCCACACCTTTTTTCTATTAAAAATGCTCCACATATGTAAATTTTTTGTTGCAACAATAACAATCTCACAATTTATCAGTCAAAATGGATTGCATACTCAGATGTGACTTGTGTGAATCATAAATATTCATATTCTACACACTTGCCTGTAAATCTGCTTGCCCAAAAACTACAGTTTTTTTTCTTCACTTGGTTTGCATGGTTGCCATAAATACCAGGATCCAGTGGATCCCCCATCCCCTCCCCATCACAATTTACCCCTTTTCCTGCGTGAAATATATTTATTGTATAAGGCGCTTGTGAGTCAGTCAATGTCCTTTCCCCCCAACAATATAAATCCCTCCCCTCACCTTTTTGATCTATTTGACCCTGAAACAAATGATCTCCTTGTTAGTGACCTTGCCCAGCCAGGTTACTCAACCCAAATCCCAGAAATTAACCCTGTTCATGCAACATGGACTGAAGTTTCTGCTGATAATTTTTTTTTCATAGACTTTTTAACATGTGAATCAGTTGACCTCTTCAATGCCCCAAAAACCACTCCTTTGAATCCATCATCAAATCCCATCTTTCCACCTACCATGCCACTTTTGGAAAATAAAACATCCCAACCACCATCATCAACAGCACAACAAAATACCATGTCTCCAAACCTTCCTGCACCCCACTGGACACAACCTGAAGCACAAAAAAGATCCAATCTTGAGCATTTTTCAGCCCCCCCACCTCCCCCAATGACAGGGACCTTCCTAGATGAGTCAGAGATCTCTGTAGTTCCCCGGTCAGAGTTTCTTGAAAACATCCAATGGATGCAACACCACTTTGAACAATCCCACAATGATAAGACCTTGCCCAAGTCTGTTTTTGACCATGCACAAAAGGCTATGGAAGCCATGGATGAATCCAATAGAGGTCAGCACATTTATTGAAATCCATTTCTCTCCAATCATCCTGTGATAACCAATAATTTTTGATTTTCAAAGTTGTTTCAAGTGGTTGAGATTTGCCAGTTGAAGAGCAGGTGAAGTTAGGGTCTGGAAATATGCTATCTAAACACTCTCATCAATCCAAATATTCCCTCCAACCTTCCAAAAGACGGCATTTCTTCACTTCAAATTCCAGCGCAACAAATGATGATATAATTCTGCCTAAAAGCCAGAAGATCACAATGGATGAAAATCCCAAAACCACTATCCAATCATTTGATTTTGAGGCATCCTTCCCATCCAACTTCCAAAGTTCTACCATAAGTAAATATTGGCCACCCCACCCACCTAGAACCATTTATCCTAATATTCTCCAAATTCCCAGTGAAGCACCCCATTGTCCCCAGCCTCAACCCATTCCTCCTTCAAGATCTGATCCTTTGTTGGAAATACCAGCATAAACTCCTGAAAACCAAATAAACCAACATTCCCAGTTCCAATCTGCATGAAATTCTCAACCCAATCAAACTTCAACAGCCAATGCTCTATCTGCAACACAGCCAGGATCTTCCAAAAACCAACCTAGCCAACAATTTAATGCATCCACAATATTCCTGAAACAAACCAAGGAAATCCTTCCTATAATTCAACTGTACTCTTCAACTCTCCTTTATGATGCTTATTCCATGGCACATGAATCTGTAGTAAAGCTTCAAACAATGCAAATAAATAAACTCCAGCCAATGAGCAGCTACACTGATGGCCTGCCCTCAATGATTAGATTCCGTACACTGACTAACACAGGTATCAAAAAATGGTTGAAGACAATGCTTTATGATGGTCTGTTGAACCTTTATTTTTGAATCAAATCTTTGAGGTGGATTTGAATTATTCTTTTTTGATTTCAATCAGGAATCAATGTTTTCAAACCATCTTTTAATAAACCACTCTTGACACCAGATGTTTGGAACATTCCCACAATAGCAAATCACACTGCTCCATCAAGTTTACTGGGTCATTAATTAATTACACTGCTCAATATGTTGTTCAATCCTATGGAGCATCAACAGAATCATTTGGAAAAAAATCTTTTTCCAGTCCATTGCACTGTTTGCTAAGGATATCACACCCTTACCAGCATATGAAGCTCCAACAAACCCCAATGATGACTTGGCACAAGAGATAGAAATGATACATTATTTAATACAATGTCTTACCAGCCATAGAACCACTTCCAAAATCACTGATTCCACTGAATCATCCAATGAAAGAAGTATCAAACTTGATTTAAAAGCTCTAGACAGGCTGATTGATAATGTCTACCATCTTTTGATTTCCTTTTCCATATTAAAGGCCAGGTGCAAACTCAATTTTTCAGAACAATCTCTCCAACGTTACACCTGCCAATTTGATCAACTTCCCAAGGAGTACACTGCCAGGCCATGTTATTCCCTCTTGGATGCCTATTTTGTTTCAGAAATTTGTGGGGTTCTTTTTAGTTGGAGTGATTATAGGAATTTCCCAGCCTCCAGTTTCCTGGAACTCATTTCCATTGTTTTCAAGCTTAATGAGCTTGAAGCCAACAACATTGATGAACCCGTATGTAAAAGAACCAACACATAAATCTGTTCAATAATTCAAAATACTTTCTTTTATGCAGATGGATTTGTTCCTTTCCATGTAAAAATATTTGAGCTTGCTAAGTTCATTGTGCTTGACTTTAGTGAATACTGGCTGAATTCTCATCACAATGGAGACCAAGTTTTCAATATTCCAAGAGGGGCTCATATTAGTGATGCAACAATTCAACACTATGATTTTTTTTCTGTCTTATTTTTTGTAATTCTGGATGACCATTTGGAATTTAAAATTTTGAAGCTTCTTGTGAAACATGTTGCAAACTTGCACAAAAACCCCTGTTTGATGAGTTCCAAGACTTATAAACTTGAGTTTGGTGATGATTTTGAGATGAGATTGTTCAATGAAATGCATCAGGATATTTCTATATAATATGTGTACTTTTTCCACTTTTATCCCACTATCAAGTTTATTTGAATTATCATTTGGAAAGAAAATACACCCAATTTTTTGCCACTAGTAAGAACTATTTACTAGCATGTCACCATCACAAAACTAGCACATCATCTGCCAATGTGATAATTTTAATTCCAAGAGCCACATGAAAATTCTTGAGATGAGGCCTGGGTTGGATTTTTCAGCTGCCCAGTATCAACATCACATAGCAAGAAGAGAAAAAACCGAAATCACTCCACCCAGGAATCAATCAAATCAGAAATACTTTTAAGTTTCCTGCGGTGCGCCAAGGTCATTCAAACCAAACAATTCACAGAGCACCTCTGCTTCAACTTTTCATTCATCTGAATCTCATTCAGATTCAGTCATCTTTGATACATCAAATTATTCTCAAATCCCTTGGAGACTCAATGAAAGACCATTTGTGATATCTCTATTGATATCTGCTATTTTGAATCTTGAACATTGTATCATCAGGGATGCATCCAGATTTCTGTTGTTTTCATTAAATTTGCACAAGCAGACCATTTTAAATCACTCTCAAAATATTCAATTAACAAACCACCAACCACCTAAATATGGATATTGTTTTTGAATACCTGAATGTCAATCCCACCTTGAATATATATTTTTTCTGTCCAGAATGTTTCTTTCTCCCTGCATTGGTGAAGGAAATCAAGAATGAACAAATCAAGTTTACTAGAAATCTCAATTATGACCAATTCATTCCAGTATGTACAGAATCAATTGGGAAAATGAAGAAATCATCAAACAAAAATCCAAAAATAAAGGAAATTATTGAATCACGGTTATGACCTAAGAAAAAATTGGTGTACCAACCTTTTAAGGCATGGCTAGCAAGTTTTTTGCAAAAGACTGGAATTGAAAAGGATCTTTCTGCTCATGTAGAAAGATCCCCATGGGATATCATGACCAATATTTGGGAGGTTTTTGTTTGGAAAAAATTCAAAGGAGTTGGTGAATCAGAATGATTTCTTTCAAGAAAGGAACATTTGGCATTCACAATTTATGTTGATTGGTTCAATGCATTTGGCAAATCAAGCAGGCATGTAAGCTTGAGATCAATAGTCTTGGTTTGTATCAATCTTCCTCCTGAAAAATTTCACAAAACAGAAAATTTATATATTTCTGGAATCATACCTGGACCCAAGGGGCATACTGGACCCCAGTTGAACTATCTACTACAACCCCTTTTTGAAGAACTAAAAGAACTTTGGAAGGGTCTTTTATTCTCAAAAACAGCTCTAAATCCAAATGTATCCTTCATAAGAGTTTCCATTTTGACTATAATTGCTCATGTTGTGGCTATGAGGAAGCTCACTGGTTTCACAAGCCATGCAGGAACCAATTTTGCAATTTCTGCCATATTGAAAGATCCCAAATGGATATTGTTCAGCCATTCCTGTTTCCAAATTTCAACTTGAAGGAACACAAGGAAAGCATCCAGAAATGGCTTCAGGCACCCTTGATTAATTCATGTGATCAAGTCTTTTGAAAAACAGGTGTGAGATATTCAATCCTTGAAGAGCTGCCTTATGGGATGCAACTAAGATGATAAATCTTAATGTGATGCACAATATGGTCCTTGGAGCTTTGAAAGATCATGCCACTAAAAAACTCTGCCTGTCATAATGAACATAGAAAAAGAACAAGAGCAAAAAATTCTAGTAGTGACGCACTCTTCAGCAGTGAAAGTGAAAATTAAGATTCCATACTAAATAGAGACAATGACTCAATATAGGTGATATATCTGAGGAGGGAGGCCATTCCAGAGCTTCAGAGCATGCCCAAAACAGGCCACAAAAATATTTCCAAACATCAGAAAAATACAACCACTCCCTATTTAGAAAGGTGTGCCAACTTTCTTAACACCTCAGGACCCAGTAATCAATATAATGATTATTTGGACTATGTTCCAATTTCAAGAATTACTAGCTCTTATTTTGAGTCTGAAAAGGTTGATGGCCAAATCATTCCAACATTTACATTTGACTCCCAAACTCTGAAGGAAATCCAGAACTTTATTTAAAAAACACCCATTCCCTCCAATTGAACAAGGGTGCTAAAGAATCTTTGTGTGGCCACTCATGGAAGCTTGAAAGCTGCAGGATGGCTCTTGATATATAAAATTTATCTTCCCCTTTTATTTAGAAAAAGAGACAAAGGGTAAAGCCACTTCCTGCAGATATTTTTGAAAACAATTTCCAACTTGTCAGAGCACTCAAAATAGCTACAAGCTGGGTTGTTACTCAACATTCTGCTCCAGAATTTACCAAGCATTGGAAAAAATACCAAAATAGTTGTCAGAATCTTTTTCCTGCATGCAAATCCAAACCAAACCATCACCTTTCCACACAAATACCTGGGCTGCTAATTTGATTGGGTCCTGCTCCTTGTTCTGCCACATGGGCATATGAAAGAATAAATGGTCTTTTTTCCCATATTAACCATAAAATTCAACAGGTACAAAATAAGGTCAAATTTTGAATCATATTAATCACGAAAAACTAGTTTTCATTTCTTTCTGATTGCAGCAAATATACCGTTGACTCTTTTCCAGTGATTCTCCCTATCTAACAACTTGAATAACATTTTGAACAAACCTGAAGCCCCCCCCCCCAGGAGTGAGAATTATCACATCATATTTAAACAGCAAAGATTCAAATGAAAATCAGATTAATTCAAAATCAAATCTGGCAGAAAGGAATGATCACACTGATTTCCATGATCATTTGAGGAAGATAAAACCACAAATTAACTTGATTGATCATAATTTTCCAACTGATTCATGCGACTCTTGGAACATAATTTTGTTGCCATGGTGGAGATAACACCATGATATGAACTGGAAGAATTCAACCTTCACCACACACAATAAACATATGGGAAATATAGTTGTTTGTTTTTATCTATATAATACTCCACTTTTTGGTGAGATTGCAAAAATAATCAATATTGTTGATCCTGTTCATGATTTCCCTGATTGTTATATTTTTATCAATTTGTTTGAAACAAATACAAAATTCCTTTCAAGGTGGGAACACCCGAATGTTTTTCAAGTCAGAGAAACCAATAATTTGCAGATCATAACTTGTGGTGATATTGATTGTCATGCTGCACTTTCTGAACAAGATGGCCTGTCTATATTGGTTTGGCTCCACTCAATGTATTTGGAATCATAAAAAGCATTTTGATATATTTATAGGCTTACCAAAATCTTCATGATATTTATGAAATAAATAAAATCAAGTGAAAACAACCTTGAATTTACATGATTTTTCTGTGAAACTAAGGTTCCTTGTGCAAACAGTTGGGTGAATGTTAAAATTTCCCCCTGTGAAACATGCAGTGTTTTTTTGTTGGGTTGACATTCATTTCTGAGTGAATGAAAATAAAATTGAAAACAACTGCCCATGCAATCAAAAAAAAAAGTGGTACAATTTTGAAAAAATTAAAATTTATTAATTTATGTGCAGTGATGCAATCCTGAAATCATAGTTAATCATTGGGTAAATCAGTTTGACTTTCATTTTCCACAAAGGTGAAACTGGACTGACTTTGATTTTTAACCAAGGTGAAAAATAGTTGAATTTTATTTTCCATCAAGGTAAAATCTAAAATCAACCCTGTCTATGTTAGCGTGAATCACAGGATCCATCATTGTCTTTTCATGTTGAAATTTTTGATACTTATTTGAGAAAACATTGGCCACATATAGTGACTTCATGTCACTGGTCAGCCAGAGACCCCCATTTGGCCCTGGTGCATTTTCTGGGGACCTTATTCTGAAGAATTATTTTGAGTCTGAGGCCATTTTGTCCACATTGGTCTATATACAGTCCCTAAATTGGGTTACTATCCCCTTGAACTTAAGTTGCGTACAGTTCATTTATTGTCAAGGGGATACAAGGGGTTGCATGAGTGACTATTGCTTTAAGAGCTAGCCAGCACCAATCCAGGCTCCAGATGATGCTCTGGGTACACTATAAGGGTGCTACAGTAACCAATATTTCCACCTTTGTGTTCCAGATTCTCCTTACAGGTCCAATTAAAGGGGCCCTGACATCCTTCAGGACAGCTTTTGATGAGTTGCAGGGCCCAATTTTCCAGATTTTCAGTTTTTTAGCTTTGTTCCATGAGGTTCATGGCCACATGCTGACACTCTCTGGGCCCCATGTGGTGTGGTACCAGGCTGTAGGGTGTGTATGTGGTACCCTACAGCCATTTTTCCGCTTTGGGATGCTTGGGCTGTCCTGGAGGCTGGTGAGTTGCCTTGTGAAATTGCCTGCGCAATCTTTTTGCTTGAATACTGGTGGGGCTGGTGGTTGGTATCAACCATCCTGGCTTTCACAAGGTAGTTGCTTGAATACCTGCGGGGCTGGCACTTGGTAACAACCTTCCTAGCTGGCAAAAGGTAGTTGCTCAACTACTGGAAGTGATGGAGCCTGCCATGAACCTTGCAAGCAACTGCACCCAGGACCCCCAGTTGTTTTCAGAAGCAATTGGCTTTCCTTCAGCTGTAGGTGGCACCTGCAGACTATGGGAGTTGGGCTTGTGGTTGTAGAAAGTGCATGGCTGCGTGCAGGGTTGTGGACAAAAATGAATTTTTTTTCCATAACTCCTACACTAAACATAATTATGAGTTTCTGACCAAAAATTTGGTTAGAAACCCATACCTGCGGATGTGATGAGCAAGGTTAGCCAGGTGAACCATGGTATACCTGAAGGAGTGGCAATTGGGTGATGATGCCAGTGGGTGACCCTACCTAATTTGGAAACCATGAACCCATTTCTTTCATAATATTCCTGATTTTCTTACTACTTAAGGTTTGATTTACTTATTTATATTTGATCTTTTATTTTTTATTCATATTATCATATTGATTGCTTTTATTTGTGTTATAATTATTTTGTGGCTTAGTCAGTTGGTTATGCATACTAGCCAGCTGACATTCCCTCCTTCCAAGATTGATTTGTCAAAAAAAGAAATCAGAAGGGTCACAAACAATTCAAGAAAGAAAATATCAGGGGAAAAACTTAATTCTTTCTTTTTGAAGGTCTGAAATTCCTTAGAAGGATGGGGAAATCAGGTATTTTGCTTTCTGGTAACCATTTATTCTTGTCTGCTGATTCAACTCTGTATCTGAAAAGGTAAAGCCTGAAACCCTTCCCATTGAATCTTTCTTTCTATTTTTTAACTATTCTTTTTAATTTGCTCTTGTTCTCTTCTGGTGCGGATTCCAAGGGTATATCCTGGGCAGGTGGGTCTTCAGATTCCCTAGGGTTATAATGCTTAATCAAAATAACTGTAAAAACTGGATCTTTCTTGGAAAAATCCTCACTAAGGATAAATTAAACTGCATTCTTTCTGTGGAGCATTTTTAGGCAAAATTTCCCACAAAGGCTGGTTTCAGTTTCTTTTTACCTCTGAGGTTGTTGAAAATTACCGTAGAAAGTAAGACCTTGTCTCCTATTTTGAATTCAGGCTCCTCATTGCTCTTATTCAACCTAGTTTTATTGCACTCAAAAGCCCTCTGAACACATTCTTGGGAATGATGATTGGCTTTTTCCAGCATATTCTTGAAGTCCAGGGATCTTGGGTGAATTTTGACAATATTTTGGTTGAATCTTTCTTCTGGAATCCTTGGTACTCATCCTCTCTCTAGAATATTAGGAGCTTGTTGAGTAGTGGAGTGCATACTACTTTTATAGGATCTTTCTAGGGCCATCAGGAGGCTTACCCAGTTGTGAGTGTATCTTTTGTGGTTTTTCAACTCTAAACCAAAAGAACAAAACCTCCTTAGCATGTCTTCCAAATTTTGTGTCATGTGCTCAGCTAGACCATCAGTTTGGTGATGATATGCAGTAGAGAAGGCTAATTTTATTCCTAAAATATCATGGAGGTTCCTCCAGAACTCAGAAGTTAAGTTTGGTTCTCTGTCACTGATTATTATTTTGGGAATGCGAAAATTGGCCATGACTCTTTTCCACAAGAGCAAATCTAATTCCATAGCTGTTTTTTTCTTATGGTTGGGTATGAACTTGACTCTCTTGGAGAATCTATCTACAATCACCATTAAAGAATTATAAGAATAGGTTCCTCCTGGGGGAAAAACTGTTACAAAGTACATGTTTTTTATTTCCCATCTATTGGTAGGTTCTGATATTTTCTGGAGAAGACCAAATCTCTTGCTGGTTTACTTTTTTTTTTCTGACACATATTGCAGGATTTGATTTATTTGGCTGTCTTTGCTCTCTATTCTATCCAACAAGCAGTCTGCTTGACTTTCTCAACAGTCTTGTCTAATGAGAAGTGCCCTTAAGTGCTGTTATCATGGCATTTGTGCAATATAGTCTTAATTTGGATTTATGAATTGAGGACTATCATGCTAGATTTTTTAGGACAAAATTATAGCAGTCCATCCAAACTGGAAAACTTTCCTTCTTTGTAAGGAATGGAAAGTTACTTTTCTAAGCTATGTATTAGCTCATTAGAGGTATTTTTGTTTTTCATTATTTCCAGTAACTTGAGATTCTCTGGGTCATGGCTCTCTCTGACACAATCAAAGAAAGCTAGGTTTAGGCCACAAAAACTTATGCCTAAGATTGGGAAAATAGCATTATCCTCTGGGTTGTATGCAGGTTTACTGTGTTCATTAGGTAGAGATCATCTACTCAGTTCATTTGCATTCTGGTGTTTTGCTCCAGGTGTATGGATGATTTTCATCTGTCCTCTATATTGTTGTATAGCTATCTGCCATCTAAGCATGTGACAGTTGGGTTTTTCATGTTCATAAGGGTCCTGAATGCAGTGAAATTTGTTCTAACTTCAAATTTTCTCCCTTCCAGGTAATAATAAAGCTTCTCTAAGGACCAGACCAAAGATATACATTTTCTCTGGCTAGCTCTGTACCTTGTCTCTGAATCTTTAATCTTTCTAAATATGAATAGGAAAGTTTTTTCTACAGGAACATAATTTTCCACTTTTGATTGGTGAAAAGCAACTGCAATTCCATCAAGAAAGGCATCCATATATAATTAGAAAGGTTTAGAATAGTCAATTTGAGTTAAGACAGGAGTTGAATTCATGGCTTTCTTTATGGTTTCATAGCTCTGAAATCCTTCATGGTTCATTTCAAATATAGAGGTCTTGTTGTATATCACATAAAGTTTCTTGGCTATGGTAGCAAAGTTGAATATGAACTGCTGGTAATAACTGCAGAAACAGACAAATGAGATTTACTCATTCTTATTCTACGGCATTGTTCTATTGAATACTGCAGCAACCTTTTTTTGATCTACTTCTGGGGATAGTCCTGAGACTACATGCCCAAGGTTTTCAGTTCAGCATAACCAAAGTTAAATTTCTTCATGGATATTTTGAACCCAAAATCTGTTACCATTCTCAATACAAGACCTATTTTCTCTAATTGAGTTTCCAAATACTCAGATTATATGATTATTTCATCAATTTACACCATCATCCATCCTTGAAAGATGAAGGTTCCAAAGACTGTGTCCATCATACTTTGAAAATGGGCAGGGGAATTCTTTGTCCCAAAAGGCATCCTCAGGTACTTGTATATACCCAAGTGACCAATAATCCTCATATATTTCCATCTTTCAGCTTCAATAGGTATCTGATGGAAGACTTTCAGCATGTCCATTCTGGTTATGTACTTTTCCTTAGAAAGATTATGCATTGAATGGTCTATCCTAGGGATAGGATAGTAGTCTGCCTTGGTGTAGTTGTTATAAATCTGGAAATCTCCAACCATCCTAGACTTTTCATTATGCCAAGCTATGATGAAAGGAGTGGTGATTTCCACTTGCTTGTTATTTCCTACTTTCCTAAGAACAAATCCAGGCTCCAGATGATGCTCTGGGTACACTCTCAGGGTGCTACAGTAACCAATATTTCCCCTTTTTGGGTCCATATTCTCCTTACAGGTCCAATTACAGGGGCCCTGACATCCTTTGGTACAGCTTTCAATGAGTTTCATGTTCCAATTTTTTGTAACTCCAGTTGTTTAGCTTTTTTTCATGTGGTTCAGTACCACATGGTGACACTCTCTGGGCCCCATGTAGTTTGGGACCAGGCTGTAGGGTGTGTATTATGTACCCTACAGCCAGGTTTCTGCTTTGGGACGCTGGGGCTGTCCTGGAGGCTGGTGGGTTTCCTTGCACAACAGCCCGGATGGTCTTTCTGGGCCCACACAAGGTATTTGCTTGACTACTGGTGGGGCTGGAAGTTGGTAGTGACCATCCTGGCTTGCACAAGGTAGTCACTTGACTACCTGCAGGGCTTTCAGTTGGTAACAAACATCCTAGCTTGCACAAGGTATTTGCTTGACTACCTGCGGGGCTGGGGCCTGCTGCAACCCTTGCAAGCAACTGGCCTGGCCCAAGCAACTACACGCGGGGCTGGCGGTTGGTTGCAGCAGCAATTGGTGCCTGTCAGCTGGTGGTGGCTCCTGCAGAATATGGGATTTTCCGCACAGTTGTGGAAAGTCTGGGGCTGGGCGTGGGGTTGTGGAAAATTTTTTTTTTTCATAATTCCTAAACTAAACATAATTGTTGGTTTCTGACCAAATTTTTTGTCAGAAACCAATACCTGCAGATGTGATGAGCAAGGGTACACCGGTGAACCATGGTTCTACCTGAAGGAGTGGCAATTGGGTGGTGGTGCCAGTGGGTTACCCTACCTAGTTTGCCACCATGAACCCATTTCTTTGATAATATTCATAAATTTTGTACTACTTAAGGTTTTATTTACTTATTTATATCCTATCTTTTATTTTTGATTCATATTTTCATATTTGTTGTTTTTATTTGTTTTTTAATTATTTTGTGGCTTAGTCAGTTGGTTCTGAATATTAGACAGCTGACAAAAGCATCTCAATAAAACTTTTTTGGGTTCTTCCCTCCTTTTTTTGAGCCCTTTGAAATGCATAAAGTCAATATGAATTTCAATTTGTTCTTGGGACCTGCAACCATCTTGGAGAATTTTAATCATCTTGTAAACAACCACCTTCAACTCTTCCAGAAACCCATCACCCCCCCACCACACCACCCATCACCACACCACACCCCACCCCAACCACACCACACCACACCAAACCACACACCTCTCAACACCACACCACACTGCACTACACTAAACCCTTCCAAAACAAACAACACCAAACCACTTTCCTCCACTCCAATTGTCACCACACGACTAATCATCACACCACACACTCACCACGCCACACACCAATCATCATCCATCACCACACCTCAATAAATACAACTCAACACTCAAAAACTTCAACATCAATCCACCTCAATTCAAATCTGCAATCAAAAATTCAATTATTTATCTCCTCAACAATGGTTTTGTAAAATTATCAACTTTTCACCTAAAATTTTCATCTAATCAAAACACCTCAATAGATAATTCCAAGAAAATAATTTCCATCTTATATACAGTATATGAAAAAACTTTTTCACTCAATTTCTTCCCAATATATTTCTGAACTATCAACTCCTACTGTCACTTCATTTTTTAAAAAGAGAATCTCTTTTCGCAAATTTGCTACAAAAAATCCCCCCACTTTCCAGAAATGTTTCACCAGGATTATATAATCTAATTCAACAAGTGATTGAACTCATATTTCTCCTTTCTTGTCTACTTAAACTTCTTATTTCAGCCTTATGAACCCTCCTTCTGAAATATTATATAATCAGAAGGAGGAGCTACTTGATGCCAGCAAATCATGGGAAAAGTCTCATGGATATGCCATATCTACCAGAGTATCCAATTTCAAGAAACATACCAAAACATATCAATGTGATGAATCTGTGGAATATAAACCCAGCAAAGATACCAATAAGTTATCAAAATCAAGAAATACAAATTTTCCTTTGAGATTATCTGGAAATTTTTCCAAAAGATTGGGTCTCTGGCTGTTGAAGGTTATTTTTCAATACTGCAACCATCCACCTTAAAATAATCCTTGAACTCATCCAATTCACAGAAGAATTCAAGGGAAAAAGAGGGTACTGTTGAAAATTTAACCATAGCTGAAGTTCCCCCCTTAAAAATTTCAACTTCTCTTACACAAACCTCCTCATCTCCTATCCATCCCAATATCAATTCTATTTACAATAAAATATACCAAATTAAAAACAAATATCTTGCTGGAAAGTATCCATTTAAGCCGTCATACTGGAACTCTGTAGTTCTTACTTTTCTACATAATTAAAAACATGGATGGCCAAATCACTTCTTTGCTCATTCCACACCCTGATTTTGTGAAGGGTGATGATAAATTCACAACTCCCAGTCGTGTGGGAGTCGTGTAGGGCCCTATGTAGCCCAACTGACGCGTGGAGGCTCATACACCCGTCAAATGGTTTTTTCCAAACACCATTTATTTATTTATGAATTTATTTATTTATTTATTTATTTATTTATTTTTTTATTTATGTATTTATTTCTTTATTTATTTATCTCTTTCTTTCTTTCTTTATCTTTGTTTTTAATTATTTAATTATTTATCTGTTTATTTATTTATTCATTCATTCATCTATTTATCTAGTTCTTTGATTGTTAATTTATCAATTTATTGATTTATTTCTTCATTTATTTATTTATTTATTTGCTTATTTATTGATCTATTGGTTGATTTATTAATTAATTGATTTATTAATTAATTTATTAATTAATTAATTAATTAATTCCTTCATTTTATCCAAAAAATAACCTTTTTTGATTTTCTGGTTGATTTCTGTTTGTTTTTTAAAAAAAATTTATTCAATTTATTTTAGTTTTTTATTTTAGGCCCACAAAACCTGTAGTTGTGTGACATGGAACACAACATGGTACCATTTTGTCTGGGCTACACCCCTACAGTCAAGTTGTTTAGAGGCTACACAACTCAATTGTATTTGTGTAGCATGCCACACAGCCCATTTGAGTCATGTGCACAACTCATTTGAGTTGTGAATTTATCATCACCCTTCTGTAAAATGTTTCAAAATTTTCCCTACTCTTCTAATGATGGACTGCCATATAAAAAAACAAGTTTGGAATGCTCCCTCTTCATTTTTTTGTGGGAAACAATTTTTCAAGAAATTTCTCAGTTGGTTTCTGTTTTTTATCTCAAGATGAGAATGATAACTAAAAATGGGCCCTCACTCAGCTTCAGAAAATGTTTTTTTTAAAAAAAAAGAAACCAGGATTATTGTGAAAGAACAAGAAAAAGAATTTATTAGTTACATTCAAAAGGTTTTTCCTTCTTTTTATCATCTTATTTTTCTCTGGCATATTTTCAAAAATATTCAAAGCCATTTTGGGAGGCACTTCAAACCTGAAGAATAATGGAGGCTTTTCCAGAAAAAAGGGAATCAGTTGGTCCATTCTAACTCTGAATCAATTTATTATGAATACTTCACCAAACTTTGCCTTGTCTTTAATCCCCCTAAATCAGAATATCTGCCTCACAACTGAATCCCAAACAAAAAAAAATGGTCTCCTATTCAGCAAACAAAAACTTTTGATTTTGCAAAACAATTAATTCAAGAATAAAAGGCCTTCATCCTTAAATTGAATGTGTCATTAATTCATCCATTGGTCCTTTTTCTAATTTTTTTCAGAAAATTTACACTTACAACACTATCCTAAGCCATGAGAGAGCTATTGAAGCCTCTCAGAAAGATTTCTTGCATATCATTTGTTTGCATCAATGTGTGGATCATATCTCTGGAGAAATCAGCCACATTTTTCCTGAAAACAATTCATTCATTTGATGAAGTTCCTGACTCTTTGACTACTTGAATTAACTGTGATAATTTTTCTTACATGGGTATACCATGTATTCACAAAGTTAAAATAGCTATCAGAAAGGGTGATCTCTTCCAAATTAAAGATTTTCATCCTGAATGGCATGTCAAAGCCCCTTTCTCAGTAATTTTTTTATTTTATTTTTATTCAAGCCAAAATTAATAATTTAATGATTGATTTATATTTTTCTTTCTCCATTTAACTCTTAAACCTGACTTTAATAAAGAATCACCAACCCTCAATGTTCAATCCAAACACACCAATGAAGAAATAGATCTCACTGATCTATATCTGCTCTTCAGAAAATTATGTCAGCTCTCTGCTACCAGGAACCTTGCAGTCCTTTAGCTACAGAGAGTGATAAAAATACTGGAATAATAATAATAATCATAATTCCAAAAATAAACACTTAGAGGCTCAAATAAATTATATAATAAGGGCAGTTTCAAGGTTTGATTTTTTTGGTAATAAATGGTTTTCAATATAATATAAAAGAGGGGCCACAGTATTATACTACTGGGGATCTTTGCAGACAAACAACCTCTCTTCAAGGGGCCTCCTTAGGCAGTTTAAGAACCTTGAAATGAAGATGGGTGCCTTAGAAAGGGCTTATTCCACTAATGGCCGGGCATAACAGCACAATGGAAAAGACAGGAAGGGAAACACTCACTATGAGCACTTTACCACGAAAATCCTGCAATAATAGGAAGGGTTTGAGAGCAGATGGGGTAGATTGATTGACTAAACTTCAAGGGTTGATTGGTTAATAAGAATAAATAATAATACTAAAGACTAAGTCATAAATCACTTTCTTATCTTCCTATAAGCACTTGATCAACAATGACATGGTGTCTGATTGATAATAATAATTCCTTGTAAAATGATAATGGGAATAATGGATCCAAAGAGGTCTGTATAAATACCTTTTTGGGGTGATTTTGAGCTTCTCAGGGCACGTAGAGAGGGTTCTTCTCATGGGATGAGGCTGTAAAGCCAGTCAGAGCAAGATTAGCACGTCCACTTGGTTCTGTTAATCAGCTGACCTTAGATCTGCTGCATTTCTGTACTATTTTTGCCACAGGATCTGTTAATCTTTTATGGCGTGAATTTGATCATTCTACACTCATCCTTCATTTGTACTATTAGTATTGTTTTAAAGTGGACAGATGTGGATTTTTACTGATTTTCCATCATCTGCTGATCACATATATAATCTTTAGTAATTTTTATGAACACTCCTTGTAGTATTTTGAGTTCTTCAAAGATCAGAGTCAATGATTTACTTGGTAATCCTTGATCTTTGATTTATTATTAAAAAATGTTCTAAACTTAATTTTTATTAATTTTATTTAAGTTTTGATCTTCTTAGACTATTACTAATGCATATGTCAACTTTTTACATATGCCAGGCAACCCTAACTAGTTTGTAGCTCTTCTGAGCAGTACCTGTTCGTCAGATTAGTCACAACCAATCCAGACGTGGGGATCAGTCAGTACAGATGCGCGCGGGGTAGGATCCGCTGCGTGCGTAGCAGAATTAGCTGCGCGCAGGTCTCTAGTACGCGGGAAACTGCTACTACAAGTACGTAGGGGTATTTAATGATGCAGGGCTGCGCGCGGGAATTGTGACATAACACATTTCCGCGTGTAACTCCTAAAATATACACAACACCTCAATTCCAAGTGAATTTTAGGGGTAAACCCTATACGTGAAAACACATGTGAAATGTTAAAATGGCCAAAAGGTGCCATACTGGTGTCTTAATTTTTAGTACTTTTCTTTTTAATTATTTTAAAAATATAAGGACTGGGATTTTAAGGGTGGGGTCAGTGAGTGACCCTACCTACCTTTTGGTTAGGAATTCATTTCCTTAAGAATATTTGTGTATTTCTCACTCCTTCTTTTGTTAATTTAGATATTGTTGTTTAATTTTTTTTTATAGTTTTATGTTGCTATGACAGATTGCTCTGTACATAGTAGCAAGCTGACAAGTTAAAATTGATAAATTTGTGACCAGATTTAGGCTAAAACTCAACAAAATGTCAGAAGTTGGCATCAAACTAACCTCCAAAACCCTTTCCTACCTGATTTTATTCAAATTACCAACAATCTAAAAAATGGCCTTTAAAATCATCAATGGAAATAAGGAAATATCATTTGAGAAAGTTTTGGATCACCTCACTCAATAAAAGAATGAAAAAGATGCAAAAACCAAAGAAATTGCGCCTACCTCCAAGATAGACATGAACCTATAATTTAGCTACTTGTTTTGTAAAAATGGCATACATAATACTGAAGTTCAGAATCACCCTTGAGAAAAATGTTGGTTAGGCTTCCTACAATTGAAACCCAAAGGCTAAAAACCATACTGGCCTTAAAAAAAGAAGAAAGAAGATTTCTCCACTTTCTTTTCCTTCTTTTATTGCTTTTCCAATGTCCTACTGGTGCAACAATCCTGTTTCATGCTGGAATCTCAATGTTCCATACATATGGTTAAAGACAAAAAAATTTGAAATCAAACACTCCATAGGATGGATCAAATGTGATAAAAACCAGAAAACCTAGATCCTCCCTCTCAATAATGGGTCAGGGAACTGCGTGCTTGACAAAAAATACCAGCAGCATTCAGCTTCAGGATACCCCCTGGAAGCCAGACACTAGTATCAACCTATTTTGATGGGGGCATTCCTATACAAGGGTGCACAACTTTTAACAAATCTCAAAAACTCACCTTCTACCTTCAAGCTAGAGCTGAATGGTCAAACAATTATGGATGGAAAATTTATCAGCAATCTCTTATGCATCAATCTGCCTACTTAGGAAATTCCAATTGCAACCATCAAATCCCTCTCTGATCTTCACCTTAAACTGGGATATGCAAGCAAAAACAGAATGGAAAAATATATCTCCTTGCCAATACCAGAATTGCTCAAGAAACTATTTTTGTGACTCAGGTAAAACAGAAGCAAGATGATCAGATTGCTCTTTGCAGAATCCTCATCTAAAGATCAAAAGATTCTTCAAAGGGTTCATGCTAATTTGATAGGTCTTATAATACAAATGTAAAAGGTATTTTACAATCATTTTCTCACTTTAGTAGAAAACTATAGTGGATACATCAGCTGTTTTCAACTCAAAGAAATAGCAACAAAATTGAAATAATCAGATCCATCCTACTTGATGGCTCTACTAAAATTGGTTACTTTCAATCCAAATTCTGTTGTGATGGAGGGTGAAAATTTTTCAATGAAGAGCTCACCAAATTGTTTGAAGAAGAGGGAATTTTTCAAATTTTCTCTGAAATTTATCATCCAGAACACAATGGCAGGGCTTAATCCACTAACAGAAAAATATCTGATTCAGTAAGGGCCACCCACTTTTCTTCCAAGATTCCCAAAATTTACTGGAATGAGTTCATTAAAAGTTCTAAACTGGCTCTAAATCAAATAACTAATTTGAAGCGGTTCATACCTAGGGAAACAATTCATGGAACCCCTTTAAATCATGGTTATCTAACACTAATAGGAACTAATCTAGTATATCTTTGTCTGATTAATTGATCTCAAAAGAATTTTCATAAAAAATGTTTACCTGGAAGCCTCATAGGATAATCCCTCAAGTTACTAAACTATCAGGTTCTCACAACATCTGGCAGAATCATATAGAAAAATAAAACTTGATTCAAAAAACAATCCTTCAAATAATCTAGTGACAACTGACTCAAAGATCAAAAATTTTTTTAAATTCAAGATAGTATGAACTCCACTCCATCAGTCCCCTTGGTGCAAGCTTCTAGGAATTTTGGCCACGCCTCTTCTCCACCAATCAAAGGGAAATCAGGAGAAGAAATTTTAGAATCAGAGGATGATTTCAAAGAACAATTTTGGGACAAAATAATCCCTGAAACTTGCTGAATCAGAAATAACTCAGAGCTACGGCCTCCAAATATATATTCTTATTATTAAAAAAAGATTCCTGAATCTCCTGAAGGTGCTCTTAAAATTCCTGTCTGGCACAAATATCTCAATATCAAGCTTGAAGAATTTGAAGAATTTGAAGTCTGGGAAGACTACAATGGCCCTAGACCAAAATGTTTTCTGAAAATGACCTATGCCTTCAAAATCAAACAAAACGCTCATGGGGAAGCTCCAATCAAAAAATTTTGAGTATGAGTTCAAGGATTCAATCAAAGATATGGTCTGGACTACTTTGAGACCTATTCTCCTAATGGAAAGGTTGCCTTGTTGAAAGCAGTGCTCTTGATAGCCATCAAACAAGATATTGAAATTCTTCAAAGGGAAATTTATGCATGCCCCTCTAAAAGAGGAATTGTTGATTAGACAACCCATTGGATCAAGAAGAAAAACTAATATTCTCAATTTATAAAAATTACTTTACAGAATTAAGCAAGCTCCAAAGAAATGGTACAAATTTTTCAGCTTGCTACTATTTACAGAAAACCCTTTCCAAGTAAAAAACATAAAACAAATAAATGAAAATATTAATATAAACAAAAAAAGAAGGGAATCAATAAATATTATTACAGAAATGGATTCCCGACCCAAAATTAGGTAGGGTCTCTCACTGATCCCACCCTTGAATTATAACTCCTTCATATTTTAAATTATTAAATAAAAATTGAACAAAACATCATGGAACCACTATGGAAATTTTTTGCTAATTTGATATTTTACACACATTGTCATATATAGGTTTCACACCTAAAATTCAGTCAAAAATGAGGTGTTGTGTATATTTTAGGATTTACACACAGAAATGTGTTGTGTCACAATTCCCACGCGCAGCTCTGCGTCCCTACACAAGCTCTGCGCATCTGTGGCATCATATTCTCAAGTACAGAATTCCCACACGCAGCTAATCTTGCCACGCATGGAGCAGATCCTACCTCCTGCACATTTGAATGAACTGAGCCCTGTGTCAGGATCTGTTGTGACTAAGCTGACAACAGGTACCGCTCACAAGAGCTAAAACCTAGTAGGATCCACCTGGTATATGTAATACTATTACATAAGCATGACTTACGCTCTAAAAATCTTAAAAATTGAATAAAATTAGCTAAGAACTAATTTTAAAGTATTTCAAATTAGAAATCATATATTAAGAATCAGCGCAACAAAGGCCCATCCTCATCTTTGAAGACCACAAAAAACATCAAGGAGTGGCTGTAAAGATTATTACAAATTACCTACCTGATCAGCAGATGATTAAAAATAAATAAAAAGCCACATTGTACCACTTTAGTAAAATATCAATAGTACAAATCAAGGATAAGTGCAGAATGATCAAAATAAAGCAAGTAATATAATAACAGATCCTCTAGCTAAAATAGTACAGAAACCCAGCAGATCTGAGATCAGCTGATTGACAGAACCAAGTGGACGTGCAAAAATTTCCCCAACTGGCTTGCTAGCCTCAGCCCATGAGCAAAACCCTCTCTACGTGCCCTGAGAAGCTCTTTATCACCCCAAAAAGATATTTATGCGGCCTCTTTGGACCTATTGTTCCCCATCAGTTATACCAGGAATTTATTATTATCAATCAGAAACTGTTTCATTTTTAATAAAGTTCTTATAAAGAGGTAAGCAAGTTATTTATGACTTAGTCTTCAGTATCATTATTATTACCAAAACCGATCAACCTGATTCATTAAATTATATTCAAGCAATCAACACCAACAGCTCTGAAACCCTTTATCTGAATATTTGCAGGATTTCTGTGGAATTATTGCTCAGATTTAGTTTTTTCCTTCATGCCTTGGCCTGTGTGCTATTTTTCCCAGCCATATTAGTGGATAATTCCTTAGAAGGCACTCATCATCATTCCAAGATTCTTAAACTTCCTAAGGAGGCCCCTTGAAGAGAGGTTGTCTGTCTGTAAAGATTCCCAGTATTATAATACTCTGGCCCCTCTTTTTATAAAATATTGATAACCTTTTTAAGCAAACCAAGTAAACCTTGTACCAGCTCTTAAAATATTTATTATTTGAGCTTTTTAAGTGTTTATCTTTGGAATATTATTATTGCAGTATTTTTATCACTCTCTGTATCTGAAGGACTGCAATGTTTTTGGTATCAGAGATCTGACAACTGGGGGTCTGTCTGGGAAATCTCCCTAAAAAATTAATATTTAATTATTTATGCCTGGGACCAGGCAATTCATTTTTAAAAAAAGTAAGTAAAAATACTTATAAACTATCTTTTTTTTTTATTCTTCCAGTGGATCTAAATACCAATGAAAAATTGATCAATCATTATTTGAACCTTCTTAAACAGAAAAAAGAAGGAAAAATCCTCAACTTTCTGCCTGTTATTATTACTCCTGAAAAAAAACAGGAAAGACTTCTTTATTATTAGCAAAAAGCTTTGAAAGAAAAGTAACTTCAACTAGAAAGAATTATCAATTTTAATTCTTTATTAAGGCAGCACAAGGAGTGGAAAATATATCAAAAACAACTATCCATTTTCAATAGTATAAAAAAGAAAAGTAAAAATAAAAATAAAAATCACAAGAGTGATTATTAAAATTATTTTCTTTAAAAAAAAAGATATCATGAAGCCAGGTAAAAATACAAAAAAATATAAAACTTATATTTTTATTAATTTATTCCTCTTAGTGGATTTTGTCTTTGATGATCTCATTGATCAAGACCTTCTTGAGGAAATCCCAGAAAGTGTACCATAGGACTTACCCCTGGATTTGTCTCAAGATCTGATTGGAACTCATTCAGATCCAGTTTTAATAACCTCCAAGGACGGTATTGACCCCAAACAAGTGTTGGTACCATTAAATTTACTACAAGTGAGTTATAAAATATATAAAAAAATTATCAAAAGTTAAAAAAACTTGAAAAATATCATTTTGATATTTTTTTTGTTTTTTTTTTTCAAAAGGTTTTGAGAAAAGTTACTTGTTCTTTGTGTTATGTTCCAAAATAGGTGCACCACCCGCACAAGCGGCAGAGCCCCATAATATGTATCTCTGCCCAGAGGAACCTGCGCCTGCAAGGATGCAAGTTGCAAGCACAATGAGGGGGCTCAAACCTTCGACCATAGTGTTATGTGGGATCACAAGGGCAACAACCGCTGTGGCCGACTTGACCAACTCAATGTTGGAGATGTTGGATTTCTGAGGTATTTCAAAAGAAAAAAAAGAATTGATAATTTAAGAGGGCTAAAGAAAGGAGAATCAGTGTGAGGAATCACAAAAGAGGATAAAAATAAAAGAGAAGGAAAGAAATGAAAAGGAAACAAACATCAAGATACCACGGAGCTGAGTTGAGGTTTATTGAGAGAAGACGCTAAGCACAGACAGAAAGGTAGGAGATAGGAGAAAGATTCTTTGTATGGAGAAAGATGAGGATCAGGACTGAGGAGCACAGAGGACCAGGAGAAAAGATCAAGTAGAAGTCTTACCAGAAAAAGTACGATGGAGAAGAGGTTGAGGTCGGAAGGTTTAGTTTGCATGATTGTAGGAGTTGAAAAGAGCACATAAAGAAATATAAAGAGAAGTACTAAGGGGAAAAGAAAAAGGAAGAGATGTTGAGTAATTAGAAAAGAAGAAGGTCAGAACAAGATGAATGAGTCAAGTGGAGCCTTCTTGAATGGGCAGAAATAAAAGAGACACAGGATTTTATTGGTCCAAAACTAAGAAAAGGTCCGGCGCAGCTTTTGATTCGAGGGAAGAGAAGAGGTCGCGCGTTTTGAACTAGTGACATTTGAGAGACAGAAAAGGAATAACAAAAAAAAAAGAAATAATAATAAAAATTGGGGGACATGGTGATAGGAGCTAAGAAGAAGAGGGAGGATGTTCAGAAGATTCAACACTCCCCGTGGCTGGTATGACTGAGGACAAGATGGAGTGAGATGAATCAATGAGATTTAGTAAGATGGACAGAGAAGGGTAGGGCAAAGCCTTTGTGAGACCTTCTGCCTTCATTTTGAGAGAGGAAATCAGTTTGATGACAAGTTTACCTAGGGACAGCTCCTCTCTGAGTTCCTTAGTTTTGATGTTGATGTGGCAAGTTTTAGAGTTGCAACCAAATTTCTTGAGTTTGTCATCCAGGCCTTTGTTATCTATGTAGTGTAGACTGGGTTGAGGTTCTTGTTTCCATAGTTCAGCTACTAAGTTTTTCATCCAAATAGCTTCTAAAAAGGAATCCACAAGAGGATTCAGTTCCGCTTTGGTTGTCAAGTGAGTGACATTTCTTTGTCTGTAGCTGCTCCAGGAAAGGAGAGATCCAAAGAGAAGAGAGAGATGTCCAGATTGAGAACGTCTAGTTTTGAGATCATTGCTCCAAGTTGCATTGCTGAAGCATTCAATTTGAGTATTGAGAGAATGAACTTGAAGAGTGAGCTTGAGGTTTTTGGTAGCTTTGAGATACTTCCAACAGCGCTTCACTTCTCTCCAGTGACACATTCCGGTTTTCTCACAGAATCTGGCAAGACTTGAGACAGCAAAGCTAAGGTTTGGTTGGATGAGGCAGGCTATGTAATTCATCAGAAACACAGCTGATTGGTAATTGATTCCTAAGGATCAAAATTCTTCATGTTCTTCATCCGAGGCAGGGCTTAAACTGGAGTTGACGGTTAGAGGAATGGAAGAGGGTTTGCAGTCGCTCATCTTGAGTTCTTCAAGGCCGTGTTTGATATTTCTAGGCTGGGAGAGAAGAATTTTGTTGTTGATTTGTTCATACTTCAAACCTAAGATGTTGTTGGGTTCATGATGGCTGGAATTTGGGAATCAATCAAGAAAGGCTTGTTGGAAGTCATCCCCTGGGCCTACAAGTATTAAGTCGTCAATGTGGAAAAATAAAACGGAATTTTTTTGGAATTGATGTAAAGGCAGGGATCAGAAATTGATTTGTGAAAGCCTTTCTCTTGAATCCAGGAGGTTAAGTTGTGAAACCAGTTGGCAGGAGATTGTTTGAGTCCGTAGAGCCACTTGTTGAGGATCAGGTATTTTGATTTTCTTTTTCTTCCCTTGGGAGTTTTGATAATGACTTTGTTGGTTAAAGGCGCGTGGAGGAAGGCGCTTTCAACTTCAAATTGTTTGATTGGAAGGGAATGATAGAGACCAAAGAGGAGGGCCATTCTGAGTGATGCAGCTTTTCCAGTAGGAGAGAAAGTGTTGAGATTGTCCAGGCCATATATTTGGTCAAAGCCTTGAACGCATAGTTGACTTTTACAGATTAAAGGATCCCCATGGCAGTTTCCCTTTAGACGGTACACCCAGGTGGTATTGAGCGGGTTAATGGGCTCAGGCCCGTCATAGTTGTCCCACACGGCGAGATTCTCAATACCGTTCAATTCAGCGTCCATCTAGGCATCCCACTTGAGAGAGTCAAAACATTTCTTTGCTTGTTCAAAGGTTCTAGGTACGTAGTAATGATGATATCCGTATCAAGGCGGAGGATGAAGTGAGGAACAATCTCGCAGTTGGTATCTGGGATCTAGCCGAGTAGTTAGATTGTTGGAGGAATTGGAAGAGTTTTTGGAGGATAGATCCTCAGGCTGAGGAGTTTCAAGAGAAGGGGAAGGAGAAGACAGGGACTGAGATTCATCAGGACAAGGAGGAGAAGAAATAGAAGAAGAGGAAAAAGAAGGAAGAGGGATATCATTGTCCAACTTGATTAAGAGTTGGTTGTCAGTATTGAAGGAAGAGGAGGAAGGAGGAGAAGAAAAGGGAGCGGAATTTTTGACACTCTTTACGTGTTTGGAGGATATGATGGTATTGTCAGGAGTAAGGATTTGATAAGATAAAAAGTCGGGATTGTAACCCACTAGAGTGCCAGAGAGGCCTTGGTCCCTGAACTTTTTGCCGCAAGATATTTTATTGTCCAGAAAGACAACTTTGGAACCAATGGGGTGAAATTAACTGCATGGGAGTGATTTATTAGTAAAGATTAGGTAGGGAGATTGAGAATTAGAGTCTTTGGGAATTTGATTGAGAGAGAGACAGGCTGATTTGGAGATTTTGGCCCACAGGTTGAGAGGAAGCTTTGAACTTCAGAGAATGGCTCGGATTGATTTGGTTAATGTTCTGTTAGTTCTTTCAATTTTTCCGTTGTGCTCGTGATGGTAGGGTTCCGTAACAAGATGGCGACTGGAGTTTGAGGTAAGGTAGTCGCTGAAATCTGAAGAGGAAAATTCTCTGCCTCCATTGGTGCAGATGGTGGCAAGAAAACAGTTGCGTTTTTGATGTTCATGATTCAGGATGATTTTCAATTGATTACTAGCGTCAGATTTATGTTGAAGAGGAATAGCTGAAATGTAGCCCGAGTGGTTGTCCACAATAGACATAATGTAATTCATGTTATTTCTGGAACTGGGAGTAATGGGGCCGATGAGATCAACATGAAGTTGTTCAAAAGTTTTGGACGCTTGAGATTGGCTATTCTTAAAGGAAGATTTTGAAATTTTGGAGAAGACACAATTGACACATTGAAATTTGGAGAGAGACTCGGCGGAAAGGTTGGGAAAGAGACTCTTAAGGCGGTAAGGACTGGCATGGCCAAAGGATTCATGGATATATTTGAGACTCTCGGAGGCAAACTCCTTGCAAGAAAAATGGCAAAGTTTTTGATTAGATCCTACAAGGGAAGGAAGATTTAGGACAAAGAGATTTCCTTGAATAAAGCCAGAAAAAACGGCCTTTGAGTTGGAGAAGAGTTGGAATTGGGACCTGTTGAATACGAGCAAGTAAGCTTTTGATGAGATGAGTTCTCCAGGGCTTATGAGGTTAATGACAAGATTGGGAACGTAGGAACAGTTGGAGAGAGTGACCACTGAGTTTTTCCAGATAAGCTGAACCATTCCCTTTCCTTTGATTGGGAGTTTAGAGCCTTCCTTTCCAGTGTTGATGAAGTCACCATTGGAGCAGTAATCAAGATGAGTGAAGAAATTGGCAGAGTTGAACATGTGGCAAGATGCGCCAGAATCAAGTATGATTCAATTGGCTGAGTTGATTTCTTCTATCCAAGACGTTAGCAGGGTGTGGTAGTGAGAAACTTCTTTGCCTTTGGAGTTTGAGTTCATCTGGGCTCTCCAGTTGGCTTGCAATTCTTTCCACCAATCCAGAGCAAGGTGTTTGTGTTTGTGCCAGCACTTATCTTAAGAGTGATTGGGAGACAGAGGATTGTGGAAGCCCTTCTTGCATTGCAATTCTCAAGGGACTGTTTTCTTGGAAGTTCTAGGAGCAACCAGGGCAGTATTGTTTGACTTGACTTCCTTGGACTTGGATTTGGATTTGTTTTCCAGTTGAATCAAATGTTTAAGAACAAGGTCAATGGAGATACCCTTGTTGGAATGCATAATTTGCTGGTGGAGAGATTTTAGGGGGGATGGGAATTTGAAAAGAATAAGGTAGGAGAGTATGTTGTTGGGAAGATCAATTCCCACATCAAGCATCTTCTTCATGGAAATCTTGGGGTCTGTGATGAATGAATTGATTGTGTCCGGTTTGAACTGTTGATGGAGAAACTTGTTGAAGATTTGCGCTCTGTTGGCAGTTTGAGAGGAAGCAAATTGTTCCTTTATGTTTAGCCATAGAAGCTTTGCAGAGGACATGTTTGACGTATTGACCACGTTGTTGTGCGTAATTGAGTTGATTTGGGAGAGTAAGATGACACAAATTTCCATGTTGTCCGTCGGACTAAGGCCTTTAGTATTGTTTTCCAGTGCTTCTTTTACGCCCTTGAGTTCCAGCAGCATTGACATTTTGTCTTTCCAGATGGAGTAGTTCTTGTCTGTGAGTATGGGTACGGCTTTGAGGGCAGCCTTGAGGATTATTTGATGGAATCCGTCGGTGCTTGATCCCTCCATTGGTCCGGTTAATTTTTTTGGGATTGCTTTTGGCTTTTAACTGTGTTGGATTTCTGAGGTATTTCAAAAGAACAAAAAGAATTGATAATTTAAGAGGGCTAAAGAAAGGAGAATAAGTGTGAGGAATCAAAAAAGAGGATAAAAATAAAATAGAAGGAAAGAAATGAAAAGGAAACAAACATCAAGATACTGCGGAGCTGAGTTGAGGTTTATTGAGAGAAGACGCTAAGCACAGACAGAAAGGTAGGAGATAGGAGAAAGATTCTTTGTATGGAGAAAGATGAGGATCAGGACTGAGGAGCACAGAGGACCAGGAGACAAGATCAAGTAGAATTCTTACCAGACAAAGTACAATGGAGAAGAGGTTGAGGTCGGAAGGTTGATTTTGCATGATTGTAGGAGTTGGGAAGAGCACATAAAGAAATATAAAGAGAAGGACTAAGGGAAAAAGAAAAAGGAAGAGACGTTGAGTAATGAGAAAAGAAGAAGGGCGGAACAAGATGAATGATTCAAGTGGAGCCTTCTTGAATGGGCAGAAATAAAAGAGACACGGGATTTTATTGGTCCAAAACTAAGAAAAGGTCCGGCGCGGCATTTGATTTGAGGAAAGAGAAGAGGTTGCACGGTTTGAACTAGTGACATTTGAGAGACAGAAAAAGAATAACAAAAAAAAAGAAATAATAAAAGAAAAGCGCGGGACGTGGTGATAGGAGCTAAGAAGAAGAGGGAGGATGTTCAGAAGATTCAACAGGAGAGTCATCCCTCACTCAGTCAATTATCCCAGGCAGATACCGCTCCTCCTATGCTACCCCAGCTGGACTCAACCAAGGAGGACAAAATCAAAGCATTAGTGAAAGGGCACATAAGTTATTGGGAACAATCCAACCTTGCTCAGACCCAGGAGGACCAGCCAGGCATGAGAAAAACAATTTTGCTGGCAAAGAGGTCCCAGATCTCTCTCCAAAAATTGATTCCAAAGAGAGAAGTAGAAGTTAACATGCAGAGCTGGAATACTTGAGATTTATTAGCTTCCTTAAAGGTAAAAGACCCCAAAAAGTAGAGATCTTCAGCTCATCAGAAGTTCAGGAACCCAAAAGATTGGCACAACATGATATCTCTAGCCCAGAAATGGAAGAAGTTTTACCACAATTAGATGCTGAAACTTTTATCATCTTTTCTGTGAATGTGTCTCAAAATTCCAGTACTGTTAGCAGATGCCTGGACAAAATGTATGAAAATTTGGATAAATTTAATTTAAACATTAAAAAGGTATTGCAATCTAAATCCAACTTAACTAAGATGAATGATTTGGAAGTGAAACAAATAAGAGACAGCATAAGTTTAAGCAAAATGGATCTGATAAAACATATTGACCATATCTATTCTAGTCTCCAAGAAGAAATAATTGTGTCAATTAATTGAATTAAGGAAGAAGTTAAGGAGATAACTCAAACCCCTTCAGCTCATTTAATTAATAAAATTGACTTATTGAGAAACAAGCTTGATTTAGAATTGGTTATAATTAAAAATGATCTAAGAGATCTGAAAATCAATTTTACTAACCCTCCAGTCATTGAATTGGAAGAATCTAGACCAACTAGGTACACTATTACTCCCAGAATTCCTCCTAGATCATGAATAACCAGGAATGAACCTTTCAGGACTAGTCCCACACCTGAAGTGGAACAAGATTTGAAATTACTTCCTCCTATTGCTGAATGGCCTAAGTTTTCTGGAGAAGGGGAGTACAATGATTTCAGTTTCATTAATTTTATTGACTATACCCTTGCTTCATATGAGCTCCCTGATACTATAGCTTTGGTAAGACTAACTAGGTTATTTTAGGGAGTGGCCCTTGATTGGCTCATTGATAAAACAGAAGAAGTAGAATCTTTGTCCTGGAGCTCATGGAAAGATTTAATCAAGGAACAATTTGGAACAAGGATTTGGGGGAGAAAGATGATGAAAACTTTTGAAACTTCCCATTTTGATCAATCCAAGGACAAAACTCACAAGTGGTGTCTTGATCAGAAAAGAAGATTGGTTTTTTTTACCCCAATTCTGATAAAGAAGAAGTTAATCAGAGACTTATCAACTTATGCCCTGGAACACTTAACCATAGTGTAAGGTGTAGGATGCCTATGAAATATGACCTTTCCATCCTGATAAGAGTGTTAGAAGAAACCATTGATATGAATGATCTTGACAAGAAAATTAATAAACCTAGGTAACATAATATTATGAATAAAGAAGAATATACCATGAGCACTAAATATTCCTCTACCCCTAATTCCACTGGCTTGGAATTCATGAAGACTTCAGAAAAAAACAAAAAGGTATGCTTGAATTGCAACCAGACAGTACATGTAAGACCTGACTGTCCTCAACCCAGGAGAAGGATTAATCCTATTGAAGGGGAAGAGTATCATAATAACCCTGATCCCTAACTTGATGGAACTGATGGATCAATCTCTTAGTGTGAATTAATGATCATTGACACCATCAATGTAATTGAAGGAAGTATAGAATCTTCCTTGGAAATAAACTCTGTCAATGAAGATTCCAAATTACCATAACAGTGGAATCCCAATATGAAGATTTGCCATGTCTCTGAAGCTAAAACCTTTACCCTCAAGCCCTCTGCTGGTAAAAGTTACACTTCCAGAAAAACTTGCTATGCTACTGGTCTAATCCAAGAATCCCCTGTGAATTTACTCCTGGACAGTGGAGCTTTTTGCTGTTGTGTTGGATCAACTTATTTGGAAAAACAAGATCCAAATTGGAAGGTGAACTTATTACCAGTGCCTCAGGCTAAGTTCAGCAGTTGTAACTCTTCCCTCAATGCTTTTGGAGTTTGGTCTTCAGATATCATACTCCCTCATTTTAAAGGTTCACTAAAACTGAAAATTGGATTTGCAGTACTTCAAAATGGAGTATTTGACTACTTCATTTTAGGAAATTATTCTCTTTGTTTGTATGGAATAGATGTGTTCTAGATAAAGGGCAGATACTTTAATGTTGGAGGAGATTGGAACAAGAAGTTCCAGATATGTCATGTAAATGCTCGAACCTCTGGTTCCGCCTATGAGGAACACTTGGATACCTTTAAACAGGAATAATTCTCCCAAGCAGCTTTGAACTCCCTGCTCAGTGAAGAAAAAAAACAGGTCATCCTCCAAGTTTTCTTTGAAAACCAGAATGCTTTCTGTACCAAAGACCACCCCATTGGTAATGTCAAAGGACCTGAAATGATTCTAACCTTAACCATTGAACCTCCTTACCCTCCTAACCTCAGGAGACCTTCCCACCCCTCTAGTCCAAATTCTAGGGCTGATTAAGAATCTCCTTGCAGGTCTTAAGGAAAGTAGGACACAATGAACAAGTAGATATTACTACTCCAGTAATCATAGCTTGGCATAATGATAAATCAAGAATGGTTGGAGAGTTCAGAATGCTTAACAACTACACCCAAGCTGATTACTATCCTATCCCAAGGATTGACCATGCCCTACATAACCTCTCAAACGCTGATTTCATCACTACTGTTGATATGCTGAAAGGTTTTCACCAAATACCCATCAGCCCTGAAATCAAGAAATTCATGAGAATCATATGTCATTTAGGAATCTATGAGTATTTAAGAATTCCTTTTGGTATCAAGAATGCCCCTTCTCACTTCCAGAGGATGATGGACACAGTCCTAGGATTATTCATCAGCAAAGGGTGGATGATGGTATACATTGACAATTTTATCATCTATTCTAATGACTGCAATACATATATGGACAAAGTAAGTCTATTCCTCAAAACTATCTCTGATGTGGGATTAAAAGTTTCAATGAAAAAGTGTAACTTTTGGTATGGAGAACTCAAAGCTTTAGAGCACACTGTCTCTGAACTAACTCTAACTGCTGGTCAAAGCAAGATAGCAGCTCTCATGAACAGACCCATGCCCCAGAATAAAACATAACTCCTATCCTTTTTCAGTTTTTGCAGCTACTATAGGAAATACATACCTAAGTTCAATCTTCTCACCGCGTGTTTATACAAGATTTGCAGCCACAACGCTTTGTTTGAGATGACTCATGAAAGGCTGAAGAATTATGAGGAACTCAAAATAGCTATGAATAGTGCTCCAATATTGATTCAACCTGATTACTCTAAACCTTTCAAGCTGTATATACATGCTAGTATGGAAGGACTGGGAGTTTCCTTACACAAAGAAATCATAGAGGATGATAAACCAGTAGAGAAACCTATGCTCTTCATATCCAGGCACGTTAAGGATGCTGAAAAAAGGTATGGTGCAAGCAAAATGGAGTGTCTTTCTCTATTTTGGGCTCTGGAGAAACTGCATTATTACTTGGAAGTTAAAAATTTTATGGTAATTATTGAATTTACTGCTTTCAGGACTCTCATGAATATGAAGACTCCCAGAAGGAACATATTAAGGTGGCAGATAGCTATACCGCAGTATAGAGGCCAAATGACCATAGTTCACCAAGCTGGAGCTAAACATCAGAATGCAGATAGCTTAAGCAGGAATGCTCTAATTAATGGTCCCAGAAATCCTGCTGATGATCCAGATAAAAATGACCTATTTCCTATACTGAAAATTAACATTTTTAAAACTGAAGTTCCCATTTTAGGAATCCACATTTGTGAACTAGATGAATCTATGTTCAACTCAATCAAAGAGGCTCACATCTCTGACTTGAAAACTCTAACCACCATTATGGACAGCACTTCACCTCCTTCTGAACTTGTCAACAGTTTGCCTGAACCCCTTCTAAAACCCTACAAAGATGCAAGGTTTAAAATGTGTGGTGGTCTAGTATACTACAGACATCAACACTCCAGTGTCATAGTTCTGACTAAGGAAGAAAATATCAAAAATGTCCTAGCTGAGTGTCATGAAAAATTTTCATCTGGTCATTTATCTACTGACAGGACCCTGGACAAATCCAAACAAACTGCTTGGTGGATTGATTGGAGAAATTCTACCATCAAGTATGTTTCTATTTGTGAAACTTTCCAAAAATCTAATAGGACTACTGGAAAGAGTTTTGGCCTTCTTCAAATCATTGCTGATCCCAGGAAAAGATGGGAGGTCATCAACATGGACTTTCTAACCAGATTACCCCCTGGAGGAGCCTATTCCTATAACTCAGTCCTAGTCTTAGTAGATGGGTTTTCCAAGAAGTCAAATTTCCTAAATTACCATAAGGAGTACACTGCTGTGGACATAGAATTACTATTCTGTACTAGAATTATTGCTGATGTAGGATTTCCAAAGATCATTATCAGTGATAGAAAAACCAAGAGTTCTGGAGAAATCTCCATGACATTTTAGGAAATATCTTTATAGCCTTCTCTAAAGCTTATCATCCCCAGAAAAATGGACCGGCTGAAAGAATGATTCAGAATCTAGAAGATATGCTCAGAATATTCTGTTTGTTTGGTCTATAATACAAGAATTTTGATGGTTACTTTCCACACAACCACCCCATGTACTATAAGGCAATCTTAGACAATTGTAAGTGCAAAGGAAGAGACCAAGTGCAAGGTCAATGCAAGATGGCAATTCTAACTTTGAGGTGCAAACTTAGGATTGGGTGACTCAACAAAAAGAAAGAGGGGAGAAGTTTTCCAATGGAAAGGAACTAAATCCAAGCCCAATGTGATGACTGGATTCAGAAAAATTCAAGAACGTTGTGGTTCCCCATCCGGGACACCCTGGCCGCCTTAAGAACTCAACCCATAAACTGTTGCGCAAACGTACCGTCCGGCAGCAAAAAAAAAAAAAAAAAAAAAAAAAAAAAAAAAAACCCAACTTATCCTCAGGCTCATCCAAACCGTCCTTGATCCGCGCGCTACGCTTCCTTTACCCGCGCGCGTTGCGCGCCACGTCTCGCACGTTGCGCCTCCTTCATCCGCGTTGCGCTTTGCTTGTCATCTCCGTTGTTGTCATTGCGCGTCCTCATCTTTGTTGTCGCGCGTCTCAATCTCCTCATCGCTACCGTCACGCGGCGCTCATCCATAATTTACCAAATCCATCCCAACCGCACCCCCAAGCATTTGGCAAATCCTTGGATCCGTCAAATCTCCCATCTCACTTGATCTATCAGTCGTGAATCCCAAGCCTGTCAGGATTTACTCAGCCATTTCAAGCCAATCTCCTATCCGCCCATCCGCGCTCTCACGGACTTCATCCGTCACCTTTCCTGGGGCTCTCCCACCCGCTTCCACCTTTGGACAAGGGGTGAAGAGTGCCAACTACCGCCCGCAGACATCCGCGGCGGTTTGGTTCATTTCTCTTTCCCACCCCGTCTGCCTTTGGACGAGGGGTGGGTGACTCTGCTATTGTTGCATGCGCCCATCCACAGGCGGACGCAAGTGACCACATGATTGTCTTCCCTTTTCCGCTCTATTTGTAGAATCCGTTGTACATAGTCTAACAGGGCCTCCTGCCCATATAAGGAGGGGCTCTCCCCTGCCTTTTTGATGGAAGCATCAGAGCATGGAATCATCCAGCATGAAATCAGCACACCTTTGATCCTTGAGCCTCCATACTCAATTCTTGATCCTTGATCCTTATCACCAACCAATAGCCTTTGATCACCTTTCTGGAGCCAATCACAATTTATTGAAGAGGTCTTATTAAGCTTAAGACCTGGAGTGTTATACCTCCCCTTAGCTTCTTTGGAGTTGCATTCTTCCAGCCTACTCTTGAGTCCCTTGAGAAGTGTTGAGGTTATCCTTGCTTCAAATCAGTTACTGTTTGCTTTAGAGCTTCTTAAACATTGTGCTTTGTCCTGTACAGCCACCCACAGTTATCTGGTACCCTTCAAGCGCTTGATTGCGGAGAGTTGGGCAGGTTCATTGTGAACCTTGAGGTTGCTTGGGTTTGAGTTGATCATCCCCAATCTTCTGCTGACAACCAGAGTTATTAGCGTGTGGGTGTTGTTTACATACAACAGCTTTTTTTCTTTGAACTCTAAGGGGACTTTAACTTCTTTTGTTCAATTTTTTCCCTACATAATCTTGTCTCAGATAGTGCTGTTCCGTTGCTACCAAACTATTATCATCTTTATCCTCTACTCCTTGATTCCTCATTTACCAGGTTCTTGACCTTGATCTTGGTTACATTTAAATATTTTTGTAACACTCAGGAGGGCAGCCTAAACAGCACCTTTCCCCTCCACAGAACTGCCACGTCCTAGCACCGTTTGGATTCTTACAATGTATGAAATTAACAAACTGAGGAGAAAATCTTCATGCAGGCAATGCAGCCTTTATAAGTTAGTCCAAATGTAACTAGATACAACCCAATGGATGGTAATCTACAGCTACAGAGAAGTGAGGCAATGGGAATTGAATGGGAAATGAAATATAAGTACACTTGTTTTTGAGATTGTAGCATAGGTGCAAGGCAATACTATTTGAGTGTAAAAAGACATAATGCATGAGACAGGAAGGAATGACATGTGAGAAAATGAAAATTTGAAGATACAGCTTATGCAGGGTAAGGGACTAGTCCTTTTGAAAACTATACAGTTGATGTAGCTATCTGGGAATGGGTTCAAACTAGTGTGAGTGTGTGAAAAAGAACGGAAGTCCAAGGGTTGATGATACCCAGGGTAGAAGAGCAAAGCTTGAATGGATGTTTTACAGGTTTAGATTTAACTGCAAGATTTGCAAGTATATACTGAGTCAGTTGCCAAGATTGGAAGGTGGTTACCCAAGCCAGAGGTGGTAAGTGGAAGGCACCATTGATGTTGTGCTTTGTTTGTGTCACACATATGGTCTGAGGTAGATGGTACCAAGGAAAGGATATGTTGAAGTGGAGAAGACAATAACCCTTAAGCTTGAAGCATGACAGTTGCCCCTGTATAAAGATTCAAGCTCCTGCAAGCTTTCAGAGAATTTTCCCATTGATTCCAAAAGTTGTTTTAAGGACTGTATACCCCTAATTACTGTTATAATTCATTTCTTTGAAATAAAATGTGTGATTCAAATATTTTGTCATCATTTTCTTGTTTTTTCAAAAACTTCATCCATCAAAATGAACAATGTGTTCCAACTACTGCCGTGCAAGTTCTCTGAGGCAAGTGGGAGCAATGCTGTCTTCAAAAAGTTGCCTGTACATTCCCTTTAAATAGCAAGCTGGTGGTCAATACCCCAGTGGCATCCAGAAGTGAAGTACAAAGTCAAAGGTCTGCTCCGCAAGTAAACTATCATATACCACCAGTTCCCAAGATTTAGTTCTTGGGAATTCAGAACCCAGGTAAGTAAGGCTAGAGACTGGCTACAATGGAAAAATGAAACTAATATAATGTGACTTTTGTTCTTTTTATTATTGCTGAGATTTAGGAGATACACAACTAATACTCCACCACCATATTTTGGGCCCTTGAAAAAGTATCAAGCAAACCAGATGAATCTGGAGGTGCAAGGTGAGGAGCAAGTGGTAACCATAACCAAGCAGGCAAGAGAAGA
This sequence comes from Puccinia polysora, assembly GCA_025617555.3. Lineage (NCBI taxonomy): Eukaryota > Fungi > Basidiomycota > Pucciniomycetes > Pucciniales > Pucciniaceae > Puccinia > Puccinia polysora. Next base: position 23,417,823 of record CM062614.1, read on the forward strand.
ACAGGTGGAAGTGTAAGGAGAGAACAGAAGGGAATAAGGAGGAGTAAATGAAGGAAATGGAGGAATTGGAATGGAGGAAGTAAATGGAACAGGAAAGCAGGAAAGGGTTGGAACAGAAGGAGATGGACTGGAAGGAAATGGGATGGAAGGCCAAGGCAAGGAGAACCAGAGGCAAGTTGTGGTTCCAATTTAAACTGATGTGAGTTAATTGACTGGAAATGTTGGAGAAGGTTTGTTGCAAGGCCAAAGGAAGAGAGCATATGAGGAGCTCTGGGAGGAAGGTGGATGGAATGCCAAGCCAAAGAGGGCTCAAACTGTAAAGTGCAAGGAAATTTTTGAAAAACATTTGTTCACACAAGTTCTGGTGTTGCGGCAAATATTGGGATTAATAAATGATGAAGACTTGGGAGAATTTAGGTTGATGGTAGCAGAGTTGACCAAAAATTTGGAGGAAGCACAAAAGTAAATAAAAGAAACTTTTCAATTTTTTATGTATTTTTTTTTATTATTATTTTATTATTTGAATTTTTATTATTATGATATATATATATATTGTTTTAAAAGATATAATTTTACATGAAATAAATATATAAAATCAAAAGTTTCTAAAGAAACACATTTTAAGAAACTGGAAGGGGAATAGGATAAGATGGAATGGAAAATGTGATGGGACGGATGAGGTGGAATGGAATGGAAATGCGGAATGGGATTGGAAGGGATGAAGTTAAGATTGGAAAGTTTTTCAAGGGTAGTTTTCATGGAAGTCTTGAACCAAATCAGGACAGTTCCAAAGGTGATGGGCTGGTTCCCATGAGGTGCAATCTTTGTTTGACTGGAAGCCAGTCCATTCAACAAGTTATTGAATTTTTCCTTTGTGTAATCTGGAATCCAGAATAAAACTTACTTCCCACTCTAAATGGTCTTGGACATTGACCAGTTTGGGAGGGGGGTGAGTCTTGCCCGGATATAGGACTTGAGCTGGCTCTAGGAGAGACACATGAAAGACCAGGTGGATAACTTTCCATTACACAGGTAAGGTAAGTTTAAAGGCTTTGGGAGAGATGACTAATTCTACTTTGAAGGGGCAAAGCTTTCTTTCAGAGAGTTTTTGGCTTGGGCAAGTACTGCAAATATTGCAAGCATCAAGCCATACCTGATTGCCTACTGCAAAGGTTGGAGCCATGGTGAAAAGTTGGTCTGCTTGCTCCTTTTAGCGCTGGTTTGCTGCTTTGAGGTTGGTTCAAAGTTGAAATTGAAGGGATTGAATTTGATTGAGGTAATTGGAAGCAGGTTGAGAAGGTTCTACGTGAATAGATGCATAAGTTGGGTTTCTACCATAAAGATTCTGGAAGGGTGAATGTTTGGTGAAGGAATGAGTGGAGTTGTTTCAGGCAAACTTGGCTGGTGGAAGCCATTTCAACCAGTTTTCCTGTTGATAGGCAATTTAATTTCAAATGTACTGATTGAGAATTTGATTAACTTGCTTGGCTTGCCCATCCATTTCCGGGTTGTAAGCCATTGATAAGTTGCAAGTGATCTTCAAATGTTGGCATAGCAAGGTCCAGAAGCTAGAGACAAACAAAGATCCATGATCAATAACTATATTATCAGGGAGGCCATGTTTAAAAAAATATTCTATGAATGAATTAGCTAAGTCTTCCAAAGAGGATTTCACATTACTGCAAAGAAATAAAGCTATATTTTAAAAGTGAACTACTACTACTAAAATAGCATCATAACCACCAAAAATAGGTAATTGTGAAACAAAATCCATATACAGCAAGTGCCAAGGAATAGGCAGGATCAGAAGTGGCTTTAGCAGCCCATACTTCCAGTGTTTTGAGGACTTGTTACCATTGCAATCATAGAAGGCGCTAACATAGTCTTTTACTTCCTTGGTCATACCAGGCCAATAGAATTCTTGTAAAATCAGTTGGTAGGTTTTATCCTTCCAAAAATGACCAGCAAGCAGAGAATCATTCCAAGACTCAAAGATATCTAACTTAATGCAAGGATTATCAGGTACTACTATACAGTCTTTATAAACTAAGTAATCATTTTCATCAATACTATAGTCACTATCTAATAATTTTGTACTCTTCAAAAGTTTGATACACTTGGGATTTCTGAGTTGAGCTTTTCCAACTTTGAAAGCCGTGTCTCAAAGGTGATGATTGAACTGAGTTGGGCAGATTGGTGAGAGAAGAGTGTCCTAATGATTTCAGCATTGTTATTGGCAAAGGTGCTCCCCCCCCCCCTGGGTAAACTTTGTCCCAATTTGATAAAGCATCAGGGACTACTGCTTGTTTCCCCAGGTGTTACGTGATTTTAAAGTTGAACTCCAAGAGGGATTTGGCCAATTGTGCCTGTCTGTGTGTAAGTAATTTTGAGCTCAAGAAATATTTAAGAGAATTGTGATCAGTCAAAACCTCAAAGGGTTCCATAAGACCAAAAAGGCATGAATGCCATTTCTTCAAGCATTAAACAATTGAAAGAAGTTTTTTTTCATTAATCTTGTAATTAATCTCTGCAGCAAGAAATTTTCAAGACTCAAAAGCTATGGGATGAAAGAGAGAGGAAGAGGAAGAAAACTGCAAGATTACTCCTGCAATTGAATAGTTGCTTGCATCTGTTTCCACAATAATTAAAGCTAGCTTGTTAAATTTAGCAAGTATTGGAGCAGCAGTGAATGCTTTCTTTAGAGCTTAAAACTCCAAAGCAGCTTTTTCTGTCAAGAAAAAATGAGTGTCTTTTTGAAGGATTTTAGTAAGTTTCACCGTTTTCTTGGCATGATGCTCAATAAACCTCCTGTAAAAATTACTGAAACCAAGGAAAAATTGAAGAGATTTGACTGAAGAAGGTACAGGCTATTCCAATATGCACTGACTCTTGGCTGGGTCCATCAATAGTCCTTGCTGCAAGACTATGACACCTAGAAACTGAAGAGAATGAGTATGAAAATTGCACTTAGAGGCTTTTTCAAAAAGGTTATTCTTTTGAAGTTTCTGCAGCACCTCTTTCACATATACGGTGTGATCCTTAAGATTTTTTGAGTAGAAAAGTATATCATCAAGATACACCACAAGGTATTTCTCTACAAGTTCAGAAAAAATATCATTGAAAAAATTTTGAAAATTGGAAGGATTGTTGCAGAAGCTGAAAGGCATGACAGTATAATCATAACTGCCAAACCATGTTCTCATTACAGTCAAATAATCATGACCTTTCAAAATGAAAATTAGATTGCAGGCACCTTGGAGGTCTAACTTTTAGAAATAAGCATCTCCATGGAAGAGAGTGAGGAGGTGCAACATAGTTGGTACTGGGTAGGCATTCTTCCAGGTTACCTGTTTTAGTTTCCCGTAGTTGATGCAAAGGCAAAGGCGGCTGTCTTTCTTTGGGATGAATAGGACTGGAAAGCCTGTATTCAAATTGCTTGGTCAAAGAAATCCTTTTGATACATTTTCTGAAATGTATTCTTGAAGCACAGTTGATTCTTGCTTTGAGAGAGAGTAGGCTGGTCCAGGTGTGGGAGGTGGGCCAGTAAGTTCAATCCTGTGATAATAAGAATGGGAAGGAGGAATTTATATTCCTTTACAGCTTAAAAGACATCAGGACAGTCATGGTAAACCAACTTTAAAGACTCTTGAATTATTTCTAAATCTTCAATCTCATCATTGTCTTCTAACACAGGGTTTGAATTATTTTCACAATGCAAGAGTATTAAGGAGCTCAAAATACACCTTTTGGTAGGCACCTGTTTCTCTTTGAAGAAAAAATGAAGAGGTAAGTTGGAAAAATAAGCAATAACTCCTTAATCTGAAGAGGGAACTTGGGAATGAAGGTCAGGATATTTAAAATACCCTGGCAGAAAATTGTCATCCAACTCAATTACAGCATCAGGTAGGTTGTTTAATTCCTGTTTGAAAAAAGGGTCAGTGTCCTTGGGTTGCAAGTTTAAAAGGTTAATTGCTCCTTCTTGCCAATTCACATCCAGATTCCAGTAAACTAGAAAGTCATGGCTTAGAATGGTATTTTTCATTCTGGGGATATCCAAGATAAATAAATCCCATTTGAAACTGGGAAAATTGGAAAATGCAAAGGTCCATTTTTCCTTTTGGGAAACCCAATGAGATGGCTTGGTTGCACTACTTACTAAATAGATGGGGAAATTATCTGTCTTGGAACACATAAGATTTTTGGAAGTGGCAAAAGATGAACTTATAAAAGAAACATTAGCACTGGAATCAAGTAAAACACAACAAGGAGTATTTTTTGAATGGAAGAGGAAAAATCTCAAACTTTGAGCACCAAGTGACTTGCAAGTGCAGAGTTTTGGCAATTGCCTTCCCTTTTGGGTTGGATTTTGAGGTTGGATTTGGTTTGGGTTTTTTTGGATTCTTTGAGTGATGCTTCAAATATTTGTCTGCCTTTGGAGCCATGGTTGATGATCCATGGTTTTTCTTCCAAGAGTGGTTCTTGTTATGATAGCCATTATCAAGCTCAATCACCTGGTAAATTAACTGCTGAAGGGAAGTTGTCTTATGTCCCCCAACTGCAAGTTGCTCAATTAGGTGTGCTGCTAAACCTTTTTTGAATTTAAATAAAAGAGCAGCCTTTTTCCATTGGATGCAAGACTGCAAATTTTGGAAATGGGAGATATAAACAGAAACTCAAATATTTTATTTCATTACTAAGTTATTAAGCTTGTATTCAGTGTTTTGGACTTCATTGAGGTCTCCAAACATGGTGAACAGTTGCTGCTCAAACTTGTCCCAATAGTTGAGGATACAAGTGGGACTGGTATTAGATAATAGTTTGAGGTATGGTTCAAACCACTGTGAGGCTCTTCCACCAAGGAAGGAAGATGCATACATAACTTTGTGTTGATCAGAAGTAAAACTGTTGGGATTTTTTGAGAAGATGATTTTGCAAGACTGAGAATAGGATCTAATTCTATGGGAGTGTTCCCCTGTAAAATTATCAGGCTGCTTCATGCCCGGAGTATGGAAGCTAGGGACACTTGGACCATATTGCAAGCCATTTTGGTTGAGAGCCTGGATCAGGGTTGAGAGCAAGTTCAAAGCTTTTGTCTTTGGAGCATTAGTGCAAACAATTGATCTGCCACAAGTCAAGGGGTCATTGGAAGAGTGTTTGGAATCTTTGATTTCTGCAAGAGGGTCCACCAGAGATTCTTGTTAAGGAGCAAGGGGATCATCGAGAGGTTGTCACAAGGGCTGCTGAATGCAAGCAGGGCTTGGCACAGAGGGGACTCCACTCTCAGTAGGCTTGGGGGGCAAGGATTCTGGAAGATGCTACAAGGAGCAGAGTAGGATTGAATTGGAGTTAAGGTGCTGAATGACACTTGCTGGGATGGATTCCTAGTAAGAAGTAGTAAACTGATTTCTTGGGGGAAAATCAGGAAGAGGAAGAGAAGGGCTTCTTAAATAGACAGGAGGTTGGACTACAACAGAGATAAAGATGCTTGGGGCTCAGGCTACGTATTTGATCACAAGGGAGCAGTCAAGGTAACAGAGAGGGCTGATCAGGTATGCTACTAAATTGGGGTTAGGCTGCTTACTACATTGGGGCTAGGCTACTGGTCTGGCTGTTTAATTTGGTAATGTAAAGTGAGAGGATGTAAAGTGTGCATGGAGGTCATGAACTATGTAATAAGTATAGAGAGTATGTGATACAATCTGCAAGAGGATGTACATAAGGATTCCCAAAGGATAAACCATAATGAAGTATGAGATATACAGGGTGAAGAAGGTTAGAGGATATGCAGAACCTGAGAGCTTAAGTATGTGCAAGCCTAAGGAGTCTATATGTATAATGCATGAGGTTAGACTATATGTGGATATGTAAGGCATGAAGATCCTGAGGAGATATGTAGTTGAAGGAGATATACTGGTAAAGTCTCCAGAGCCCTTAGGTTGAAGTTCCTGAGGTAATTAGATTAGACTGAGGTTAGACTGAGTTTAGGTGTCAGTATGACAGAGGTTCAACAAAAGGATATCTAGGAGAAGGGACAGGTTCTAAAGGTTGTTGGGCCCAAGAAGTGCTGGTTCTCATTACCCAATGGATATCATCATTGTAAGGGGTGAGGGTGGTGTTCCTGGTTGATCAAGCACATGAAATTGTAAAAGGAAAAACCTAATATAGTTTTTAAAACTACAATAGAGGAGTTGAGTTTGTTAATTTACTGTCACAGGACCACCCCACCTACTATGGGGCAATCTTAGATGATCATGAGTGCAAAGGAAGAGACAGAGTGCAAGGGAAATTTGAGATAGCAAGGCTAACTGCAAGGTGCAATGTTAGTATTGGGTTACTCAAAAAAAAGAAAGAGGGGAGAAGTGTTCCAATGGAAAGGAACTAAAGCAAAGCCAAATGTGATAACTGGATTTAGAAAAATTCAAGAACGTATGAAATTAACTAACTGAGGAGACAATCTTCAGGCAGGGTATGCAGCCTTTATAAGGTAGTCCAAAGGTAACTAGATACAAACCAATGGATGTTCATCTACAGATAGAGAGTGGTGAGGAAATGAATGACAGGAATTCAATTGGAAATGAAATAATAGTACAGTTGTTTCTGAGGCTGTAGCATAGGTGCAAGACAATACAATTTGAGTGTAAAAAGACATAATGCATGAGACAGGAAGGAATGACATGTGAGAAAATGCAAATGTGAAGATACAGCTTATGCAGGGTAAGGGACTAGTCCTTTTGAAAACTATACAGTTGATGTAGCTATCTAGGCATGGGTGCAAACTAGTGTGAGTGCTTGAAAAAGAATGGAAGTCCAATGGTTGATGATACCCAGGGTAGAAGAGCAAATCTTGAATGGATGGTTGACCAGTGTAGATTTAACTGCAAGATTTGCAAGTATATACTGAGTCATTTGCCAAGATTGGAAGGTTGTTACGCAAGCCAGAGGTGGTAAGCGGAAGGCACCATTGATTTTGTGCTTTGTTTGTGTCATGCTTATGGACTGAGGTAGATGGTACTGAGGAAAGTATATGTCAAAGTGGAGAAGACAATAACCCTTAAGCTTGAAGCATGACATTACTTCCATTATTGGGTTAGCCTTTTGCCAGCACTTGAAATGGCTTATAACAGTAGCAAACACTCTACTAGTAAGGAAGCACCCTATATACTGGAAAGAGGATGGATTCCTAAGTTACCCAAGGATAACCTTAACCAGCATCTAACCAATATTGATCCAACATCACTTGATTTCAAGGACATGTTAGATGTAGCCAACAAGAACGCTTCCAAGTGTGTTCAAGATGCCATTGAATATAACCAACAGAGGTGGGAAAAAACTTATAAAGAACCTTGTTTAAAAATTGGTGATCAAGTCTAAGTTTCTACCACCAATTTCACCAACCTAGCTAGAAATGGGAAGCTTAGACCTGCTTTTTTTGGACCTTTTACTATCAAAAAGCTCCATGGTAAAAATGCTGTAGAAGTAATCCTTAGTAATGAGATTCATAGGAAACACCAAGTCTTCCCAGTAAGTCTTATCAAACACTACCATCCTAAAGAAGCAGAAAATACTCCTGCACCAGAAATACCTATTGCAGATGATCCTGAAAAAGACAAAGGGAAATTTAGAAAAACCCTCAAAGATAAGAAAGAAAGGATCAAAATGAAAGATTTTAGACTTTACCTAGTCAGGTAAAAAGGAGAATCAGCTGATCAAGATGAATTTTTTCCTGAACACAACATCCCAGATGGTCCCATACACCTGAGAAATTATAGACCCAACAAAAGACATAAGACCCAAATTTCTTTTCAGATAAAGACATATCTTTGATTGGGAAAATTTCAGCTTGCTACTATTTACAGAGCAACCTGTCAAAGTGACAAAATAAAACAAAAATAAACCAAATAAATAAAAATATTAATAAAAACTAGATGGAGCAGAAAATCAATAAATATTATTGCATAAATGGATTTCCCACCCAAGATTAGGTAGGGCCACTCACTAACCCCACCCTTGAATTCCCACTGCTTTTCTTTTTAAAATAATTGAAAATAAAATGACCAAAAAGCCACGGCATTACTATGGCACTTTTTGGGCATTTTAAAATTTCACATGTAATTTGATGTATAGTTTCCACACCTGAAATTCACTCAGAATGTGTTGTGTATATTTTAGGGATTACATGCGTAAATGTGTTGTGCCACAATTCTTGGGTTCAGTCCTGTGTCCCTACACAGCCCCTACGCACCTGTAGCATCCATATTCCCGCGTACTGAGTTCCTGTGCAGCCAATCTTGCCACACACGCAGAAAATCCTAACCCTGAGCATTAGAATGAACACATCCCCGCATCAGGATCTGTTGTGAAAAATCTGAAAAACAGGTACCAATCACAAGAGCTCCAACCTAGTGGGATTCACCTAGTATATGTAAAAGTGTGACATATGCATGAAAAATGGTCTCAAAACATTAAAACTTGAATTAAATTTTCATATAATTAATTTAAAATTATTTTAAATAAAAAATCAAATATTAAGGATTACCACAACACAGACAGATCCTAATCTTTGAAGGTCACAAAACACTACAAGGAGTGGCTTTAAAAATAATTACAAATTACCTACATGCTCAGAAGATGATGGAAAATCAATAAATATCCATATCTGACTACTTTAGCTCAATACCAATAGTAAAAATCAATGATAGGTGCAGAATGATCAAAGCAACATAATTAACATAATAACAGATCCTGTGGCTAAAATAATACATAAATCCAGAAGATCTGAGTTCAGCTGATTGAAATCACCAATTGGACGGGCAAAAACTGCCCTGACTGGCTTGCTAGCCTCAGCCCATGAGCAGAACCCTCTCTATGTGCCCTGAGAAGCTCTTTATCACCCAAAAAAGGTATTTATACAGACCTCTTTGGATGTATTATTCCCCATCAGTTTACCAGGAATTTATTTTTATCAATCAGAAACCATTTCATTAATAATCAAGTGATTTATCACTTATTCTGGAGTATTATTATTATTCCAAAAACCAATCAACCTGATTCATTAAATTATATTCAAGCAATCGACCCCATCTACTCTGAAACCCTTTATCTGAATATTTTCAGGCTTTCTGTGGAATTGTTGCTCAGATTTAGTTTTTTCCTTCCTGCCTTGGCCTGTGTGCTGTTTTGCTGGGCCATATTAGTGGATAAGTCCTTAGAAGGCACCCATCATTATTCCAAGGTTCTTAAACTGCCCAAGGAGGCCCCTTGAAGAGAAGATGTCTGTCTGTAAAGATCCTCAGTAGTATAATACTTTGGCACCTTGTTTTATAAAATATTGAAAAACTTTTTAACCAAACCAAGTAAACCTTGCACCAGCTCTTAACATATTTATTATCTGGAATTTTTAAGTGTTTATCTTTGGAATATTATTATTCCAGTATTTCTATCACTCTCTGTAGATAAAGGACTGCAAGGTTCCTGGTATCAGAGAGCTGAAATTGCTATACTTGGGAGTTCTTGCACAATAAGCCTCCTCCCATTTATGCACATGCCCATCTAGATTTCCCAATAGTATGTGGGGTGGCTCTGTGACATATGTAAGGTGTGAACTGATGTTTTGCAGGTGACCAAAAACAAATTGGAGTGGTAGCCACTTTCAAAGTCCATATCCAAGTAGAATGATAAGTGCAAGGGTGAAAGCCCAAGTGCAGAGTGGATTGAAATAATTCATAGACAATACTGCAAAGTGCAAGTAATGACTGAGTTTCCAGAAATAAATGGTACCTTGTGTTTAATTACACAAGTAGTAAGCAAACCACACTCAATGGTTAGTGTGCTGTTGGTGACACACTATTAGAATGAGGTAGATTATACTGAGCAGAGGGTTTATGTCAAAGTGATGCTAAACAAAAAACCTGAAGTTTGAAGCATGACACAACCTTACTATTAGCACTGGTGATCTTTTTCTGTTTCCAAATCTTCTTATCCAGGCTTACATCATTCCCAATATTCAACAAATCTAAGTGAGCAGAAAAGGCTAGTTAGTTTTGACCAGTGGTACTCCTATGTTGTATGAACTCCTGGAAGGATTGGGAAGTGGAGGGTGGTGCCAATGGGTGATTATATCTAATCTGACAACACAAATTAATTTATTCAATAATAATTGCAACTTTCCCACTCTCTGTGGGGCTTTTGAATATTTTCTTTTTATTGGGTAATAATTTTCTTTTATTCCTTGGTTTCAGTCATTAGGTTGATACCTTTGTCTTCTATGCTGATACTGAATCAGCTGTCTCTGAGTAGTAACACATTGTGCAATCCAGTGTTGCATTAATTCCTGATACACCCAGTCAAAACACACTGTGTAACTGTGCCAGTAGCCGCAGTGACTTTGCACCATTTGGTTGGCAGTAGTCCAGGTGTCACAACAATCAATGCAACACTGAATTGCACACCGTATAACATCCTGACAAATTTAGCAGGCTAAGAAGGGCAGTACTGAATCAATAGTTTTTTTCATAACCAACACTAGACTATTGCCCCCAAATTTGGGTACTGATTGGAATTTAATAATTTGGATGGAATGTGGGTTGCTTGGAAAAATATGAAAAATAAAAACATCTGTAAATTTTCCATCAAATCATGTTTAAGCTATTGTCAATTTATTGATTTAAGGAGTAAGTCAAACAAAATATAAATTTCAAACACATTAGTTTCTGGGATTGAATTTAGGGACTGGTTGGGCTTTAATAATATTTGGGCACTGATTAGAAGAAAAATTTCAATTTTCAATTTATATCATTATTAAGTTAAAAAATACTTGCCATTTTTAATTCTCAATAAAATCAGCATTACACTAAAAAATAAATGGCAATTTCTTGATGCAGGAGTAACTTAAACACAATATAAATTTCAAATTAATTGTTTTCTGGGATGTATAGCATTTAAAAAGCTCATTTTAAAAAGTTTTATCAGTTTCAAATGAAATTTGGTTGTCAGCTCTGTGTGTGACCACTACGCTTGTTGAGTGGCTTGACCTTCTCCTTAAAAATGCCACATATAACTGACCATGGCTGAACAATGAATCTTGCAGATAAAGACCAACATTAGAAATTGTCTGACCTTGAGATTTGTTTCTTGTCAATGAGAAAGCCCAATTTACTGGGAACTGTTTGCAAATCAGCTTGAAAAGGAGGCCATTTTCATCAGGGCCAGTAACCAGGTGGATGGGGAGATGGCAACCAGCTTTCCTATTGAATCACCAGTTGCAGTCTTTGCAACTATAAGGGTGTGTTTGGCTGCTGTGTGTAACTGTAGCTGTAGGTTAAAAGTTACAAATTGTCCCATGGGAGGATTTGAAACTGTAACTTTGGAAAAGTCCCTGGGGCCCTGCAGCCAAACATCCTCCTGATTTGTAACTATAACCTTCAAGAATGGGGGGGAAAGGCAAAGTTTGCAGCTAGTTACAAGGTCAAAACCTTGTAACTTGCCATTACCTTTTTTTGCAGGGGCAGTGTGGGAGTGTAACTTTGGTAGAAGTTACACTTGATGGGTTACAGTGCTTGCCAAACACCCAAAATTGTGTAACTGTAACTCCAACCCCCTGTAACTTCAATTTGGCACGCAGGGGGAGTTACAGTTACAGATACACCTGGCAGCCAAACGGCACCTAACATTCCTTGCTAATCTGACAACAATCAAGCAAGGTCCATTGCAAAGCCCAAATGTACGGTCCTTGTTTCTCAAAACAATTATAGGGGCACCCACTTTCAGAATCAAGCTATGAGGAGGAAAGTTGAGAAGAAATAATGTGTTGAGGAACTCTTGTTGGTATATATTTTCAGTATCATCTTCAACCAAGTCATGGCTGTAATAAGTCTTCATAGTTTATTTTTCTTCATTTTCAGGGAGAATCCAATAGCAATTTATTTATGTTGTAAACTGCCATATTTTTGCAACATAAAATAACACCATCCATGAGATAACCATCTTCAAGGTAGCAATGGTGCAAGTTTGGAAAAACATTCTTGATTAATCTACCCAAAGCTTCATCTTTACTATAACCATGAATAACCCTGTGATGAGGAAGCAAAATTTTGTTTGAACCCTGTATATTATTCTGACCATCTCCAATATTGAGTAAGAAATCCTGGTAATCAGGAGCCCCTGCAGCACACATATTTGAAGTAAGGTGCAAAACCTGGAAATGTCTCCAGCAAGAAGAATTGACCAAGCTTGCATCAACAATTTGGGCATGTGTACCTTTTTGAACTACCGGTAAAATTTTTCTAAAGTACTTTAGGCAGAACCATTACTTTTCCTCCAAAAGGTAGGTTAGAATCCATGAGGTCTTGAAGTAGCCTGTCAACCAACTCCAGAGCATGCCTATGGCTCATAGGTGCTTCATCCCAGATTATCAAAGAAGCCTTTTTGAGAGCTTCAACCTTTTGAGAGTTCTTTGATACTCTTGATACAGAGGAGTGTGTAGTGCGAGATCAAAATTCCCCCAAGGGAAATACATTTCTTAGATTAGAGGTGGCTATATATATTGATTCTAAATACATATTTGGGTTGTTGAGCAACAAATAAGCGCATATTTGTCATCCCATAAGCATGCAACTTGAAAATATAACCGTGAGAGTATGTTATTAACATGAGACAAATAAGAACATATTTTCTCTGCATAACAGAGTGATTTAACCTCAACGGAATTCCAAAGGTGAGATGAGCTGTTCTTCCATTTGGTAGATTCATGGCAGCTATCCCACTACGCTGGCAGCACATGCCATAGCTATTCTCCCAGATGATCTGATAGAGGCCAGCGAACATTTATATAGGATACTGTTGAGCATATAACCCACACCATACATGTAGTGAGAGTATCAGTGAGGATAATATGAATTATGAAATACAACATTCTAAGCTTATTCACCCATACTAGTATTGATCTCGCTCTGTGCAGTCCATCGACGCTGCAAAATAGCCCTTGGCAATGGGTTGTGCTGACGATGATCATGCGCTGTCGTTGGATGTGCCAACGATACAGATGATATCTGGGTTCGAATGAGGTGGTATGATAGACAGGGGAAGACGAATGAGGCGGACTGGGATGGATATGAGTACGTTCTTGTATGTACAAATCATCTATGGTTGGACTTGATCAAGCTTGGGGATCGAATGTTGTGTAAATCTACAAATGAGAAAAGACGGGATCCACTCGTGGGGAGGATTAGTATGTATTTATGTCATATGCTCATACTTACGTTCCGAGGTAACCGTACACAACATCATTGTACCCAACTGGGAATAGATGTTCTACAGTCTACATACGACTTGAATGGTGGTATCCGCTAGAATTCAATAATCTTTTGTTTGAGTTCAATCTGTTAAGCCTACAGTTCTGTGCAGTGTTGAAATATGTCAAATCATCCACGATCTTCTCTGGCAGTTGTTGGACAAGGGTGGATCAATGATGCGCTTGGGGGTGCCGCCATCCACGAGAATGACGGACTGTCGGCAATGATGGTTGGACGTGAAGGATGAGTGTTAGGATAAGGATATCGAACTCAGATCCGATTTTTACCCTGCCGATGGGGTGGCAGTGGATGATAAACTTGGACCTTCATAGTCCTCCTGAGGTATCCAATCATAGATACCATCCTTCTGCCATCGGTATTCCCCATCAGTATTTGTCTCTTCCATGTTTAGCAGCAATTCTTGACTTAATTCATCATCCCAATCACTCGTTGTTGTTCCTCCAAGTGTGGCGTCGTGCAGACTTAGACTGGTATTCGAAATTATTCCTTTGTCACCATGAGCGCCTGCCGTCGTCTTTATTAGCCTCAACCTCAGCCTCAGTTCGATAACTGTATTCTTCACTCTACCGGCTTCTTCTACCTCCCCCTTTCTCTCTCCTCCCCTTCTCTATCGACCTGATCGGAGGCTTTCCTCCGCCCTTCTTCTCCCTCTGCTCCTTGTCTCTCCCATCCCATTCATCCTCGCCTCAGATTCCACTGGCCTTCAACATCCCCACGGCCCGGCATCGGAATCCGGCTTTCTTCCATCGGTAATTGTATACTCCTACTCCCATCAGCTCATCCCGTATTGGTCGAGGTGGAACTTCTCGTTCCAAAGTCATCGGCGGTCTGCCTCTTCCTATCTCCCCGGCCGGGTCGAGTCCATCCCCCAACCGATTTTCAATCGACACACATCGGCATCGGCCTATCTGCGTATCGGCATCGGCATCAGCCCACTCACAAGAATTCAATTCATCGATTCGCTCGTTCTTTCGAACCAAGAAATCCTGCTCAGTACATAAATACTTGTCACGCTTCTTTCCCTTTCGTTGGAATTCAAAGTTTTGCCTTGTTTGCATACCTAGACACATATCTACGCGTGGAGTTCATATAAAGATCACATCATCACGTGTCATATCCCCTGCATTGCTACGCATAGAAATTCCGCCCCTTTTAGGCTTGTGCCCCCCATCCATCAACAACTGTTCGAATATATCCATTTCCTCATTCTGATCATCTATCTCTCGATCTATCTATCTCCTTATCCACGCTCATCAGTCCCGGAGTATGACTATCCAAGATTCAGTGCATCACCATCCTTACGATCCTTCATATCCTGGCCGTCTACACTCTTCCTCGCCCGAGTCCGAGTTTGACCATGATCCACCCGACGATACTCCTATCTACGCTTCACAAGGACTTCCGCACCCTCCTCATTTCTTTCCTCCTTCAACTCCAAACCTCCTACCTACGCCTTCCTTCGATCTGCCTCGCCCTCATTTTGCAAATCAACGCGATAGTGCGCTTTCATGGAACACAAGCAGTGATAGTGACCACACCAGAGTAGGATCTGAAGCCGCTTGGAAGCGCATGTCTTCCCTCCCGTCAGTATGTTTTCTTTCTGTTATTGAGCCCCTTGGCTCTGTCTGAAGTAGGCCAAGAAAATGCCCAGATCTGCCAATATGACTGAGTCTTTGTTCTATCCTTCAACAGTCTCGATAAGGAGGATAGCGCAGGGAAACTAGAGCATTCTGGAGGATTAGATTACAACCCATCGGGCTTCAACGTCAAAGCCGCGAAAAATGATCCTGCTGAACTCAATCCTCTTCACTCCAGTTCAACCTTGCGCAGAACAAGACAGCGTCGGACCATCTTCAGTCTGATCGGTGTCGCCTTCCTCATCTTAGCAATCCTAGCTGTTGTCGCCTTCAGTTTGCACAAGTCCAAATCCTCTCGAGTTGACCCAGCCGATGGTACTTCACTTACCGCTTCTGGTAAGGTGGCTAAGCTTTGGGGTGGCAACGGAGATAAAATTACAGTTAGGTCACCATTCCCCCTCCCCTTTCATACGCCAGATTTATATGCTCATCCATCATTACTCATCCTCAGACCGAGAACGGGACAACTTTCACGTATAATAATCCTTTGGGTGGCACCTGGGTCGCCATTCCTTTTAATGATACCGCCAAATGTCAAGATGATTCACCACCTTTGAACCAACCCTGGGATTATTCCTCTCGGCGTATCCTGGGTGTCAACTTGGGAGGTTGGCTCGTCCTCGAACCATTTATTACCCCTTATTTGTTCGAGCCTTTCAGTGGTCATGATCCTACTACCGAAGCTCCTACCGTGGTTGACGAGTGGACTCTATCGGTCGCCTTGGGTGATAAACTCGCGTCAACACTCGAGGATCATTACCGAACGTTCATCACCGAGGAAGATTTCATGCAGATCGCCGCAGCCGGCCTGAATTGGATTCGCCTTCCTGTCGGTTGGTGGATGATCGAAACCTGGAAGGGTGAACCGTTTTTAGAGGGTGTCTCGTTCAAATATTTCCTCAAGGCTTTAACCTGGGCGCGTAAGTACGGCTTGAGAGTTAATCTCGACCTTCATGCCGTACCTGGGAGTCAGAATGGTTTCAATCATTCCGGCCGACTAGGATCGATTAACTTTCTCGTCGGATTGATGGGCGTTGCTAACGCTCAAAGGACTTTGAACTACATTCGTACTTTAACTGAATTCATCTCTCAACCTCAGTACGCCAGTGTCGTGCCCATGTTTTCAATCCTCAATGAAGCCGCCATGCAAAAAATCGGTATAACCCAACTAAGATCCTTGTCAGTAAACCCCCCCTCTGTTTGTCCTGTGACGTACTTTCCACAACTGAGAAATTTCCTGATCCGAACCTTTAACCTCCATATCATCCATGATACTCAGTTATCTACAAGTTTATCAAATGATGCGTAAAATCACTGGTTACGGAATGGGAAACGGACCGATGATGGTCATTCACGACGGATTTCAGGGATCAGGAAGTGGCCATCTTGCATGGGGTGGTTTTCTTCAGGGTGCCGATCGTCTTGGACTTGATACTCATAACTATTTCGCATTTGATACCCAATCCAATGATTCCCTGGGCTATGATTCTTTCAAACCGTGTTCATACTGGGCCAAAGGTTTCAATCAAACCAACACCGACTTTGGATTCAATTTTGCGGGGGAGTACTCACTCGCTATAAACGATTGTGGATTATGGCTCAACAATATTGGCGCCGGTAGTCGTTACGATGGTACCTATCCCAACGCCACCAATCCTGATCTGACTCGTTTTCCCAAGATTGGATCCTGTGATCCATGGAAAGACTACCGAACGTGGACGGCCGACATGAAGAGTCACATCGCAGATCTGGTGGCCACCTCTCAGGACGCGATGCAAAACTCGTTCTTCTGGACTTGGAAGGTCTCTCGATCTATTCTTACTCCGGACTTGAAGCCCAATCCGATGTGGGATTATCAACTTGGATTACAACAGGGCTGGATTAGGCCGGATGCGAGAAAGACCGTTGGAGCTTGCGCAATCGTCTCGGCTCAGCAGGGCGCCAGTACACCTGTTCAAGCTTGGTCGGGAAAATTTCAGGATTGGCAAATCGGCGCCGGTGGCCATGATCCTCGGCAGATTGATCCCAACCAACTGTCTCTCTACGGTCAATGGCCACCCAACCGAATCACCATCAAACAGGGACAAGACCCGGTCTATCCCAACGTGAACGATTTACCGATGTACACCCCCACCGGTAAGGTCGTCGTCCTCCGGCCCGAACGGCCCAACCCCGATGATCTACCATCCTCCGACCCAAAACCTGACCCCGGTGATGGTTGGTTTAATGATTCCGACAAGTTCGGGTGGTACGTTCCCATACCCGGTTGCCCTTACCCCGACCCATGGGCCGGCGGTGGACTACCACCCCCGCCGGGCCCCTTTTGCGCTCAATCGTCTGGTACGACCTCAACCACGACGCGTTGACAGATTCGGGAGCGTATCACCAAGATGTCCCATGGATTCTCTAATGGACCCTGGCTGCTTACTCCTATCTCCCTGGGTTTACGTCCTTCATTCGTCTTACCACTTCCTATTATCCCTATCCGGCTTTCGGCCAGTAGGATGATTTGTAATCGTACTCTCACTCCCTTCCTAACTTCGTTCACGATGGTGATTCTTGTGTATGACGCCTTGTGCTCTCGGACCGACCTACCTGACCTGTGCGATCAAACTGTTCCATTCATCTCGAAACTACCTCCGAAAACATCGGACGGGGGTCTCCATTCAACTCAAATCCAAGCCCAAGCAGCAGATACTTCCAATGAGGGACCCAAGTTACTGCTCGGTGGCAATATGGGCCTAGAAAGATGGGTCGACTGAACGAAAGAGTGAAGATGATGAGTCGGCGTTTACACAGCATCCTTTTAATTGAAAATCATATCTGGTTCGTCTTCACTGTCAAACACGACACAACTCTCCTTTCGCCCGCTTTCTCTTGATGTCTACTCCCGAGTCAGAGAAACCTTTCTATCCTTTTTTGGCCTTGTCATGTTTTCTCGAGATCCCGCTCCCTCTGCTTTGTTTATCAAGCTATTTATTTCGGACCATTCGTGTCCATTTTGTTAATCAATGTATTCAAATCCCGCCCTCCCCTCTCTCGTTTCTTACGAACATTCAAGCCCATCACCTAATCAAAAATGAACCCAAGGATACATTGATATCTTACCCTGCTTCCTTCTTTTCGTCGCAGTCATTCCTTTGTCCCTAGCCTCTCGTTCCACGCTCGATCAAATCTTAATCTCGTTGATTGTTTGACTTGTGGCCCCTCTACTGCCTCATCCTTTTTGATTTCGCTCTCGTTATGATGTGTCAACATTTGTGTGCGTGATTTTTTTGTAGGTTGTGTGCATGTTGTAGTATATATCCTTTTTTTTTTTTGCTTTCTCAAACTTGGTATTGTGTGAACCTTTTGTGTGCCATTTCCGTGTGTTGGTGTATTGCTTCCCACGAACCCGTGAAAGTAAATCAATAAGATCAATAACTATCCTGATGATTCCTGCTTCTTCCCATCTGCCCTCTCACCTTCCTCCCCATGACACCGACCGACTTACGTATACCTACACATTTAAAAATATAAATAAAATGTGTAAGATCTGTTGCTCTTGAGACTTGGGTGTCTCCTTTCTTCTTCTTAACTCCAGTCCTGTCTTTTTATTGTTATTGTTACCATTATTTTTTGTGCATCAATCGCTCAAAACCATTCACCCACTATATATACATATATATATGCCCATGATGAGAGGGGTATGAGTTTGGGTAGATAAAACCTCCTTGATTCGGACCATCCGGCAATGGCCCATGGAAACCTTTCTCAGAGACAGTAAGGATTGTTTTCTGTCACACTTGGCAAAACTCAGTCACTTGGCCTCTCAACTAAACAGAAGCCAACTACACTGCAAAGGAATCCAATATGGTCCAACTTCAAGAATATCTCAGGGAACTTCTACCTGGATCTTCTTGTTGAGATTCTGGTCCCAGGTCAATTGGGCTCATACTGGAGAGGTAATATGGTAATAAGAACTCTAATTTAACCTTGCTCATTCTCCTGCCATGGTTCTTCATCTGTGCTACTTCCCTGTCTTCAGTTTGACATTAACGAGGGAATTCAGAAGTTAGTGGAAAAATCTCATGCCTTGTCAGAGCAAGCAACATCAAATTTTTCATGGTGCTATTGCCATTGATTCCTTATTACTCTCAGATCTTTCTGCTTATCAATTGAGCATCTACTCTTACTTTTAGCTATTTCTATTTTTTGTCAAGTTCTTCCTCTATTAATTCATCCTTCAATAAGACCTTTGGATTTTCCGACTTTTACACTTCTACCCAATGTTGGTCTTATGCTATGCTGTTGCCTGCTTTCACTTCTTACTCTGGTTTTTCCTTGGGTTCTTTTCTTAGGCGGCATTTGGCTGCAAGGTGTATGTGTAAATGTAACTGCCCCCCCCTGCCTTCCCAATAGAAGTTACAGTGAGTTACAGGGGGTAACAGTTACACATACAGTTTTGGGGTGTTTAGAAACAAATTCAAACCTCCATAAGTCCATGGAGAGTGCTACTCTGAGGTCCCACCAAGACATTGGCCAGTAAGTTGCAAGCTTTTTAGCTTGTAACTCACTGTAAATTTGAGGTTACAGTTACAAAAACATGGACAGTTTGGCAGGTAGAATGCAAACTTAACTTGCAGTTACAGTGACACATGGCAGCCAAATGCAGCCTTATTATACTTGAGTCTGTTATTTTCATTCTAGCTATCTTTATTCCTATTGGTCTATTTCCATTGGACAATGTAAAATTGACAAGCCTACACAAACCGTTCCCAACCTCAAAACTGTCTTGTGGTGTGGTTTGAAACCCATCTGAGCTGCAAATGGCCTTTTGAAACCTGCAGAGTTGTGAATGGCCTTTCACAGCTTGACATGGGCTGTGAGCGGCCGTTTGCAATCCATCTGAATTGTGACGTTGTTTGCAACCCATTCAAAACTCTAGGTTTGTGAGCATTGTGAGCAAATAAAATAAAATAAAATAAAATAATTGAAATAAATAAAAAATTGAACAAAACCAAAAAGAAAAAAGTTGAAAAAAAAAATCATAAAAAATGTGAAAATTTCACAACTCCAGG
Organism: Puccinia polysora; assembly: GCA_025617555.3. Lineage (NCBI taxonomy): Eukaryota > Fungi > Basidiomycota > Pucciniomycetes > Pucciniales > Pucciniaceae > Puccinia > Puccinia polysora. The sequence goes on from CM062614.1 coordinate 23,437,830, forward strand.
GCCATGAATGCACATTTTTGGCCCTATGGATAAATAAAAATAAAAAAATAAAAAAATAAAAAATAAAAAATAAAAAATAAAAATAAAAAAATAAAAATAAAAATAAACAAATAAAAATTCTAAAAAATCAAAAAATTGTGCCCAAAAAAAATAAAAAAAATGCAAAAATAAAAAAATGGAAAAATAAAAATGGGCAAATAAAAATTAAAAGGAATCATTTACATAAAATACAGCTTTGAAGCAATTATATCAATTCCACTTCAATGGACTAGCCCACAAGTAAAAAAACAAAAAACAAGTTCAACTTGTGCTAAGCTGATCCCATCATAAGAAGTAAAAATACTCCTTATGATGGCATTGGACAAGCACAAGTTGAACTGAATTACCAATAAAATCTCATCAAAAACACTCAACATATTGATGTTCAAAATGGGTTAACCCTTTATATTAATAGAGTATGAGATCAGCAACAGAAGTAATTGTTAGACCAAAGCAAACCCAAATGGTCAAACAAAAACCCAAATGATGAAATTGTATGATGATTATAAATTAGAATACAAATTTATTTGATCTTTGAGATGATCAACACAAACAGATGCTTTCTTTTATACCAAAGAAGGTTTTTCTGAAATGGGAGGGATCGGAATCATATCTCCCTCAAGTATCAACTGAATCCAGTGGTTATTTTTAACAAAGCAAATGAATGTGGCATCTGAGGTTTCTCTTACACTGATTTTCATAGGAGTAAAAGTACAACATGAAGCCAAGGATATGGAAGAAATTGGCCTTCCATAAGAATCTTTTCAATTTCTTTAAAATCAAGTCTGTTTTCAATATTTTCAACCTCATTGATACCACCAAGTATCTTAACATAGCATGCCTTATGTTTCCTCAATTTTTTGATAATTTCCCTTTGAATTTTAAACAATCCATTGTGATTTTACCCAAGTGATTTTGCAATGAATATAAATCTGAAATTCCCATTGCCAACCAGATCCCAAAACTCACCCAAGAACTTATTTAAGCTCTCAGTTATTTGATTGTGGTATTTTGATTTTTGTTCCTATGATCAAAACCTACTTAGCCAAAATTCTAATTTCATTAATGAAAGCAAGGCTCACCAAAGATGAGTTTCTGTTTGACTTATCCACTTCTTCTTTGTCCTCAGAAGAGGATTCCAATTCCAAATGAAGGGAGGCTAATTCACTTTCAGTCTCTTCCTGTGTTCTATGAAATTCAGATTCTGAGCCCAATGACTTTCAATATAATCATCATTTCCAATCAGTTCATTAAAACAAAAAAATGGAAACTTCTCAAAATAAAAAAATGACTATTATTGGTCTTTTGAGTTCCCTTCTAACCTATTTTTACCTCTGAATTTCCCTGTCAACACATTTGAACCTTGAAAGCTTAAAAAGAGTGTCTTTAAATTTGGGGTTTCAGCAGCTGGAATGTAAGACCTTTGGCTTGAGATTTGGATTAGCATGCTTAGCATCCAGAGTGGTTGTGTACTTGACCACATACTTCATCATCTGCACTCTAAATTCTTCAGGTTTTCCCATAAAAATTGGACTGAGATTTTAAAACAATTGAGATGAGTCAAGCACTGCATCAGTTTCAAGCTTTCAAAAATAAAAATAATCAATCATTTGTAAATCCATTCAGGAATAATCAATCAAATAGGAATAACAAATCAAAAAGCCTTCATCAAAGAGATATTCCAACAATCAAAATATCCAGCTTACTGAACTGAAAGGGTTATTGTCTAACCTCCACTGAGGATAAAAATCCTCAGGCACAACAGATCCTCTTTAAGCTATTATTTCTGCTAAGATTTGGGAACAGGGAAAGCCCATTGTTTTGGGATATGAATTTGAGGACACAATTCCATCATGGTTGTGCTTTAATTCCTCAAATTTTTCCCCAATGATTTTAATTGCCTCAATGGAAAATTTCTAAACCAAAGGTAAAACTTCTTTTGGAAGAAAAGTGTATAACTTTCTTTGAGAGTTGTTAAGCAACACATTCACTGATTTGATTTGATTATCATTGGTTACTTCAAGGTGTTTCCACACATCCAAAATGTTCCCAAAGGGTCCTGCAAGTAACTGTTTGAAAGTAGCATGGGCCCCTTCTACCCAAGATGTTTTTTTATTTCCAAAGTCAGGGTTGACACAAGTCTACACCATGAAAAACTTCTCTTTGATAGGGAAAAGTTTATTTTCCATACAATCAAGCACATCCTCATGGTCTTTCAAGAAACACTTTACAAAATTTTCAACATAAGCCATCCAAGTGTAGATGAACAGAAGAAGCAATAAATTGGCCTGATCTCAGTTCTGCATCACTGACTTCTGCCACCCCCCTGGGTTTTAGAGGCCCCATACTTTTCCCACAGAGACATAAAACTTTGCCATCCTTGATTTTCATTACTGAGGCAAAATTTGCAATTTTCTTGAATATTTTCAGAAAAGTGCCAAGAGCACAACTGTCTGGATGACTCAGGGAATCTATGTTCCATTGCACAAATCAAAGATTTTTTACAGTCCGTCACAAAGACTTTGGAAAGCCTCTCTGCATTGTAAGCCAACTCATTTAGTGCATTCACTGACCAACTATAGAAATCAAAGTTTCATTTTGTTATAAAAAAAAAATCCTTTTTTAAAATTTTCCTGTTGGCTGTCATTTCTACAACATGCAATAGAGGGATGTTGTACCTATTTGTTTCATAAGTACAATCCAACAAAGCTATATGATGGATTTTTTTTTCAACTCATATAGACTAAGGATGAGCCAAGAACAGGGGCTCTAAGTGACCCTCTCCAATGAACTTTGATGTTGAAACCCACTGAATTTCTTGAAGCATTTCAAATACAACATCCATAAAACTTTTCCCCTTGATTTCTGCTACTTTTAACTTGCGCTTAGTGTCATAGATTGTTCTATTTTCAATGTATTATCCACCATAAATCTTTCTCAATTTCCTTCTAAGTTGAACTGCATTGAGCTCATCTTTCATGCCTTTGTTAAGTTTATCCAAGGCCACACAAGAGATTCTCCTCAGTTGAGGATGTTCTGAGGGGTTTTGAGATGGTTTATGATTGTGTTGGTCATTTCTAATGGAGAAGTTCCATGTGAGATCTGCTGCTTTGAAACTTGCATGGATCACGAATTAAAAACCAAATTTCCTTGTGTGAGTTTGCCTTTTCCTTTTGGTGAGGAGTGGCCCTTCATACACTCCATATCTTTTACAGGCTAGATCAAAATTTTTGTCTCTCTTTGACTTGAATTTTGTCAATGCATAGCCATTCATGGCTGCCCACTTTTGAACATATTTTTTGGCTTCTTTTCTACTAGGAAATTCTCTCACAGGAGGAGGTTCAAGGGGTTCTGGAAACTATTATTTACAGAGTTAAATAGTTACAACCACCATGGTTACATTGCTATTGATCAAGCCCAATCAGTCTCATTCAAACATCATATGAAATGTGATCCATCAGCTTGAGTCAATTCCAGTTTTGAAAACTCTTGTTCCTCAATTGAAACCCTAGTAGAGGATGAAATTGGGGCTTCCAATTTGTTATTGTCCAAATTCCTACCAAATCCCTAGATTCCAAAGCTTTTTTAACAAAACTTTCACTTAAGTCCTTTAATGCAGCAATGTCGAAACCAGGGGGGCTTGGGATTTCCATTGTTTCCATAAACCAAAAAACAAATTCCAATTCAATTTATTATTCAATCCAACTTTTTCAAAAACTCCAGTCTTCTCACTTTTGGTTTGAGATGGTTTGAGAAAAATGAAATTATGCAAAAAGCAAGTGATATGTACAGTTTGTGTATCTGACAAGCAAGTGATCTGTACAGTTTGTGACAAGTCTTTGTTTTGCCAATAGGCAGAATGTCTTCCCAAGCTCTTTTTGTGGTCCAATAATAGTCCCAAAATGTAAGAGACATCCCCAAATTTGGGTTGACAGCACTTAAATGTGGTCCAGGGGTGCCTAGGTACCCCTAATCCCCCCCTGAAATGGCCCATTTTGGGCTATTTTGCCCCAAATGGGCCATTAAGACATGCAAAACCCTGTTAACAGTCTACACATCCCCCTGGGGGCAGTGCAAGTTGTAAATGAATTTGCTTGCGGCTTGTCAAGTTGTGAACCTGAATTCACAACTAATATGGGTTGTAAACAGCACCGGGGGCCATGAATTTAATGCACCCCATTTCAATTTTATGGCATTCTCAACATTCCACAAGTTGACATCCCAACCTCAAAAAGAACATGCAAAAAACTTTGACATGCATTTCAAATTTCAAGGATTTCACAATCCTCTCTCAACTTCTACTCTAACCTTGAGCCTTAATTTTTTATACTCTGGTGTCCTAAAAACTCTCATTCAAATAATAAACTATAAATAAACCAATCAAATCAGATTTTTAGGCAAGCCTGTAAATATCCTGGATCATCAATTACAAAATATTATATTATAGGTTTATTAAAGCCTTCAATTCAGGTTGTTTTCTTTTTTGTAAAGCATGCATGTCACAAATAAAATTCACCTTCATTTCATGCTAAATAATCTGGAACCAGGTCAAGTTTAATTTGTTTCCAGGCCAAATAAGCCTGGAGCATGGTAAAATTAATTATGGCACTAATCAAATTTGGTTTTATTGAACCCTAAAAAATATCATTTTCTGTTTTTTTTTTTTTTTTTTTTTTTTTTTTTTTTTTTTTTTTTTTTTTGAAAAAATAAGAATTTCAGCCTCCTGGATGCCAAGATCCTTGCTATTCTTTAGCTACCAGAGGTGATAGAATAAATAATAAATATATTATTCAATAAATGCAGCAAAAATCTGTAAAATATTTGGATAAAGCTTATTGCAAGGTGGATTGGTTTGGATATGGTTTAATATTATAAATTAATGTTAATAAATTGATTATTAAATAAATTAACAGAGGGGAAACAATTATATTGGGGATATTTAACACCTCTCTTCAGGTAATTCAGTTTGAAAACACGTAGACCTGGTTACTTTGGAAACTTTAATTTATATTCTTAGGGGATATATTTCCCAAACATATGTATATAAAATACACAGTGGAGTGGCAGGGCTTTGTAACCAAGCTTTTACGACAGAAAATGGTTAATAAAAATCACTGGTATATTATTTAATCCTTTGGGTACCTGTTTGGGACATGCACTGATGGGTTAAACCTGTTACTGGGGTTAAAAGGTTGTTCAGCAGTTTAAATTGATAAAAAGGCTTGGGGACGGGCATTATTAATCAGACTAAAACCATTAAACACTTAATTATCTCTTATAAGTATTTGATTACCTTGGCACAGTTTCTGGATGTAAATATAACTGGGTCTCTGGGTATCAATATCCTCAAAAGAGCTCTTTATTTATAGCTTTTTGAGTCCCAATATTGTCCTTCTGAGGGATACAGGGGCTCAAAGGGACAGACAGTAAGGCTAGCAGGATAACCAGTGGTAGCCTGTCACATGTTCTATGTGCTATAGCACGTGTAGTATCTAATTCCACAGGTTATGGGAATTATTCTACCTTTTAATTGATCTTTTGGATGTGTGAATAACACTAATCTGTCCATATTATCTCTTATTAATTAATTGTCCTTAGTAAATGTTCCCAGTATGTTAATCATTATTTTTATAGACATTCCTACGGGTAATCTGATGTCAGGTGGCTTCTCATTATGTATTAACTGATTGGAGTAAAATTGTGATATTGATTTTACTCCTTATTTTCAAAATTCAGTTGATTTACTAAAGATAATTACTTAAAAATATAATTTATGAGAGTTAATGTAATATTTTTACATCATTAGTTTCCTTAGTATGTCACGAAAATATTCATGCCTTAAAGTTCTCATAATTGTATATTAAAGTGTTTTAATATATTTTTACAAATATTAGTTATCTTATGTTCGACATTTTTGGTATTTTTAATTATATTCATAAAAAAATATGTATAAAGGTTATTTAGGTATTTTTATATACTTTTATGTATTTTTAGACCATATACCCACAGGAACATTTATTACATATGTAGAATGTTCCTGTGTAGGTTGTAGCATGTTTACGCGGTACCTAGGTTTCTCAGGCCGCCTGTCACTTTGTCAACTCATAGTCCCGCGGCTGGGCACTTGTCAGAGGCCTGGGGCTGTGTACACGGCTTGTCAGGGTATGTTGACAGGGTGGCAGTGCTGCAGCTCAGCCGCGCGCGGGTGTATTGGTAGCCGCGGCTACGTGCGGGAATTGTGACAGAACACATTTCCGTGTGTAACTCCTAAAATATACACAACACCTCAATTCTGACTGAATTTTAGGTGGGAAAACTATACGTGACAATAAATGTGAGATATCTAACTGGCCAAAAAAGTACCATAGTGGTGCCGCGGTATTTTGGTCTTTCCTTTCTTAATTATTTAAAAATATAAGGAGTTGGATTTCAAGGGTGGGTCAGTGTGTGACCATACCTAATTTTGGGTGGAGAATCCATTTCTGCAATATTATTGAAGGATTTCCTACTCTTTCTTAAGTTAATTTCAATATTTATTATTTTTATGTTATTTTTGTTACTTTTGCAGCTTGCTCTGCAATAGTAGCAAGCTGAAAAAGAATACAAATAAGATTTTTCTTTGGGTTTTTTTGGTTCTTCTTTCTTTGTGTGGTGACATACATATGTAAATCAAAACATATATGAAGAGATATGAGGATTTGTATTGTGAGAAGAACTGAGAGCTGGAAACAGGCAAGACAACCACACATGAGTAAAACATGAGAATGGAGAAAGACACAAGAATCAGACATGAGATATGAGTCAAAGAAAACAGACAGGAACCCAAGACTGCCGGTGTGACTATTTGAGGTGAGGTTGATGGCGGGATTTGAGAGTCTGAGAGGTCTTGAGTCTGAGATGGAAAAGAACGATGACAAGCTAGGGATTGTTGGATGAGTGAGTCATTGAAGCAAGAATAATGAGAGACGAAGCAGACTACAAATCTCACCAGGCATAGTTGAGTCAGAGGATGATCAACAAAGACGAAATGAGAAACATGAGAAAAGTAGTTGAGGACAGCATAGCACGAGATACAAGATGAGAATGATTTAATGAGGAAGATGAGAAGATCACGATTTGTTGAGGTTCTTAGATTGAGAGGAGTGAGATCGAGAGATGAGGGTCTAGGTTCTCTATTCGAAAATCAACATTTGAATATTTGAAAGGTCGATTCTAGAGAGGCTGTCACGGTAATAGAGCTCCCCCGGGGGCAAGAGAGCGTGGGGGTGAGTGCAGGTGAAACTTGGAAGTGTGGAACCCCAGGCTGGATGAGAGTCCTCTGACATGAAATCTCAACACGCCCCATGCCTGGAGAGATGAGGAGTCACCATAGCCCCCAGTGAGTGAGATATACAAACAAGAAAAAAAAAAGAAAGAAACAAAAGGAAAAACAAACAGAAGGAAAAGGAAAAGAGATCACATGGAGATCTGAGAGGAGAAAGATAACTGAAGCCGTTTTAAGCTAGCTAAATCAGCGCTTTTAGTAAGAGAATCGGCGGGCATTTGTTCTGATTTAATGAGAACGGTCAAAATGTTACCAGTCTTCAGCTCCTCTCTCATTGCCTTGGTTTTCAAGTCTAAATGTCAAGTTTTGGAGTTCAAGCCAAATTTCTCAAGTTTGTCTAACAGTCCACTGTTATCTGTATGAATTGCTATAGGTGAGATTTTACTTGAAAAGATTTCGCATGCTAGTGAGCAAATCCAGGAAGCTTCATGAAATGCGTCGACAAAAGCATTGAGCTCCGCATTGGTGGAGCTGTAGGTGATATTCTTTTGTTTACAGCTGTTCCACGATACGAAACAACTGTAAACCGCACACAGATATCCAGTTTGAGACCGTTGAGTGTCCAGATCATCTGCCCACAACACGTCGGGGTAAGCTGATATCAGAGTGTTCACATCATTCACTTTCAGGCGCAGTTTGAGGTGAGAAGTCTCTCTTAAGTATTTCCATGTCTTTTTTAGTTCATTCCAGTGGATTAGACCTGGCTTCACGTTGAATCGTGACAGGCTGGATACAGCAAAACTCACGTCTGGCCGAGAATAGCAGGCTATGTGATTAAGCAGACCAATAGCCAACCTGTAGTTAATGTTGAGGTTTTTGAACTGTTCGTGCTTGTTGTCAGATGCGGGTTTGAGTTGAAGATTCAGAGTGAGTGGAGATCTGCTTGATTTCGCGTCTTGCAATCCTAGCTCCTTGAGGCCACACTTGATGTGCTTAGGCTGACTGAGGAGAATTCCATCCCCTTTTACTTCTATCCGCATGCCTAAGATGGTGTCAGGATCTTTTGCCGTGGAACCAGCAAAGCGTTTCAGGAATTTGCTTTTGAAATCGTCGCCGTTGCCAACAAGAACAAGATCGTCCACGTGGAAGAAGATGCGGGATTTTCCGTCATTGGATAGATAGAGGCATGGGTTGCATGCAGATTCTTTGAAACCTACCTCTTCAAACCAACCTGTCAATGTCTCATACCAGTTCTTAGGCGCCTGCTTCAATCCGTATAGGGATTTTCGGAGCCTGAGGAACTTGCATTTTCTTCTCGACCCCTTTGGAGTTGCAATAATCACCTCCTCATCAATCGGTGAATGAAGAAACGCACTCTTGACATTGAATTGGCGGACTTTCTGCTTTGATTTGAGCGCGTAGAGAAGCATGAGACGCAAAGTTGATGGTTTCCTGGTCGGTGCAAATGTTTCAGAGTAATCAAGGCCTTGAATTTGGTTGAAGCCCTGTACACAGAGTCTTGCCTTGTATCTGACAGGATCTCCATGACAGTCCAGCTTGATCTTATGAATCCATGTAGTCCGTAGCGCATTTTTTGGATCAGGACCGTTGTATTCCTCCCACACACTGAGATCTTGAATCGAGTCCAGTTCGACATCCATAGATTCCATCTAATCTAAACATTCATCGCATCGGAGTGCATCTTTGTATGATTTGGGCTTGTAGAAGTGAAAAAAACCGTACCGTTGCGGCGGTTTGACTTTAAATCAATCTTGTAGAGCTTGTACAGCGGGCGCTACTGGAGGTTAAGCTTCTTGACTGATCTTGTGCGACCTGATGGAATTAGACTGTTCTGTGACATGATGAGATGGTGAGGTTACATCTTCTGAGGATTGACTTGTTGAATCGTCTTCATCTGCTGAAATAATAGATCCTTTGGATCCTTCTTGATAGCTTGTCCAGGGTATACAATGATCAGGGTGAACTTCAGGGGTGCAATCAGGAGCAGGCATTGAATGGTCATTATCAAATTCAGGATCAACGTCGAAGTTGGATCCACTCATTTGTGAAGCAGGCATTTGTAAGAACCTGACATGCTTGGATGAGATAATTGAACCAAACTTAGTTAATATTCAATAGGAGTGAAGAGTTTGATTGAAGCCTACTAATGTGCCTTCTTCGCCCTTCAAATCAAACTTTAGTCCTCACTCTCTTTTGTTGATGAGATAGATGCATGGATTGCCAATGGGTTTCAGAAAGGTTGAAGGAAGGGCTTGACCATGTATCTTCTCCCAGGGGGTCTCTGTTTCACTTTTGAGTGGAATATGATTCAACATCAAGCAACAGCCCTTCACCACTTTGTGCCATACCATAGATGGGAGACGACCATCTTTGATGGTAGCTTGAGTTGATTCAACAATCGTACAATTGGCGCGTTTGGCTCGCCCGTTATGCTCCGGATGATAAGGTTCCGAAATTATGCGAGTGACATGTTTGTCTTGAAAGAAGGAAGAGAGTTTTTTGTTAACAAATTCAGTCCCTCCATCCATACAAACCTCAGAGGGATACGTGCCTTGGCTATTTTGTTCCTTCTCAAGCAGACTGATGATGGTATTGGCTGTCTTGTCCTTTGAAGTCAATGGGAATGCAGCAAGATAGCCGGTGGCATTGTCTACCAAGGACAAAATGAATTGGTGACCTGACTTTGAGGAGGGTTGTATTGGTCCCATGAGGTCAAGATGAATCTTGTCAAAAGCCTTAGACTACCTAGTGGAGGAGAGCTTGAACAACAACTTTGTAATTTTACTTTTGACAAATTTGACGCACTGGAAGTTTTGTTTAACTTCATTAGGGATATTCTGAATGAGAGAGGTGAGCCTTGATAAGGATGCATGTCCATATCTCTGGTGGATCTTGAGTAAGGCAACTTCTGGGGAGGAGACAATGGATGAGTAGAGAATTTTAAAGGATGAAATAGCAGCATAGGAGGGTGTGGGAAGAGTGTAAAGATTATCTTTAATCTGTCCAGATAGTACTGTTTTACCACCGTGTGACACTGAGAATGTACTGGAAGTTGAGTTAATCAAGCAACCCTTGCTGTTTAAGGCACCTGCACTGATTAGATTAATGGTCACATCAGGTACATAAAAGGCGTTGCTAAGTTTGAGCGTAAGGTTGTCCCAGTGGAGGATTGCAGTACCTCTTCCTTTGATTGGCAGACTTGCTCCTTCTTTCCCCGTTTTAATAGGATTGCCGGAGTAGGGTTGCATCTCACAGAAGAATCAACAGTCATTGATCATGTGGACCAAAGCTCCGCTATCAAGTAAGAATTGTTGATTTGAGTCACCATGTTTGATCCACTGATTGAGTAATGCTAAGTAGTGAGCTGAATGTGACTTGGTCTTGGCTTTGGATCCACCCTTCTTTGCTTTCCATTTCTCTTGGTTCTCTCTCCACCACTCAGGCGCTACTTCAGGATGAAGATGCCAGCACTCTCCAGCCAAATGATTCTTATCTTGGCCGGGATTATGGTGCCCTTTGACGCATTGCTTCAAGCTGGATCCTTTGCTTGACATAGAGTGTGCCGCCATTTTTCCTCTGAAAAGAGCAACATCACCCTTCATCCTAGAGTTTGAAATAGACCATTGCGCCACGGATTCATTATTGAGCTGAGTCAGGTGATTGAGGACAAATTTGACCGAGAGCTCCTTGTCCAAGTGCATGATTTGCCTTTTGAAATTGTCCATGGAGTTTGGAAATTTGAATAGAATTAGATACGCCAATATGTCGTCAAATAATTTGATGCCAACCTTTCCCATCTTTTTGAGACAGACTTTTACCCTTGTGATGAAGTCAACAATTTCTTCGGGATTGAACGTGAGATAGAGAAGACTATTGAAAACTCTAGCTCGATTTGATGCTTGAGATGATGCGTGCTTGTGGACTATTGCTTTCCACAGGAGTTTGGCGGAATTCCTATTCTTGGCTGTGACTATGTTCTTGTGGGCCGTAGAGTTGAGCTTTGAGATTATGAGGATTTTAAGTTTGTCGTTGACAGAGGTTTCCAACACAGAGGTTTCGTCGTTTATGGCCGAAGCACATCCTCTGACGTCAAGCACAGCATCCATTTTGTCCCTCCAGATTCCGTAATTATCTTCCCCGAGCAAAGGTATTGTTTCAAGAGCGGTCTTGAGCATAGTTTGCTTGAAGGAGTCCATGATGCCCGGTCAGTATCCTCTCTCAGTTGATTATTCAGCAGTTGAACTTGATCTTGACAGATTCCCTTTGGCTTTTAACCGTGAAGAGATATGAGGATTTGTATTGTGAGAAGAACTGAGAGCTGGAAACAGGCAAGACAACCACACATGAGTAAAACATGAGAATGGAGAAAGACACAAGAATCAGACATGAGATATGAGTTGAAGAAAACAGACAGGAACCCAAGACTGCTGGTGTGACTATTTGAGGTGAGGTTGATGGCGGGATTTGAGAGTCTGAGAGGTCTTGAGTCTGAGATGGAAAAGAATGATGACAAGCTAGGGATTGTTGGATGAGTGAGTCATTGAAGCAAGAATAATGAGAGACAAAGCAGACTACAAATCTCACCAGGCATAGTTGAGTCAGAGGATGATTGACAAAAAAAAATGAGAAACATGAGAAAAGTAGTTGAGGACAGCATAGCACGAGATACGAGATGAGAATGATTTAATGAGGAAGATGAGAAGATCACGATTTGTTGAGGCTCTTAGATTGAGAGGAGTGAGATCAAGAGATGAGGGTCTAGGTTCTCTATTTGAAAATCAACATTTGAATATTTGAAAGGTCAATTCTAGAGAGGCTGTCACGGTAATAGAGCTCCCCCGGGGGCAAGAGAGCGCGGGGGTGAGTGCAGGTGAAACTTGGAAGTGTGGAACCCCAGGCTGGATGAGAGTCCTCTGACGTGAAATCTCAACAATATATTTTAAATTTGTTTTGTGGAAAATAACATGATTATTTTTGGAATAGAATAATAAATGAGTATAAAAAAGAGTAAAGATCCTAGAAAATACTCAAGGGTCTACAATGAGAGTACCTGTGATAGATTGCATCTGAAGGCAGTTCCTGAAAAGAAATAAGAAAAGAAAATTGAGCATGAGAAACAAAAGCAAATTTTTTTCTTCAGCAATGGCCTCCTCAATTCCTGCCTTTATTTGGTGAACCAATTCAAACATAGATTTTGGCTACTTTCATTGAATTCAAGATTTTATTGGATCAAATGAGAATTACATCAGATTGAGGAAATTTTACTAGGGAGGGAGGGTTTCAACCAAATCAATTTTGAATTCTTGAGATCTGCTTCCAATTCATCAAATTGATCCTCAGAACAAAATGGGTTCTTTTTGATTATGATGATGGGATCTTGATGTATTATTGAAAGATGGTATGAAAGGAACAAGAAAATTAATTTCTACATAAATCCTTAGACTTGCTTGCATTGGTATCACAGATTTTGTGATGGGCAAAGCCCTCCTTGGAAATGTCTCCAATCAAGGTCACTTTGTTTATGTTTTGAAGCAGGATTCAGACAGAAGGTACAAACTTTAAAAAAAAGGGGAAATAAAAAGAATCAAATAAACAAAAAAAAAGGAAATTTTTTCAACCAAGGGGTAATAACTTCTAGATTTACCAGAATGGCCATCAAACCCTGCTCCATCAACATATACTAAGTTTAGATCCATTTATATCCTGCATGAATCAAAAAAATTGGATCATTTGTCAAAGAAATCAGGAAAATTCAATGAGGGAGTGATTTTGTTTACCTTCTTCCAAGTTATATCAACATCTCCAAGAATTTTAATGATTTCCTGAGTGGAAAAAACAGCCTTGTGATTGTTCTTGAGGGAATTGAACATCCCCTTGAGTGTTGAAGTAGATTTTTTATTGTTGAACAGCAGTAATTTGGGTACTGTTTCTTCAGTTAGCTTTGCTGGTAGTTTCTTGTTGAACTTAATATTTAGGGGGTATTTCTTGAGGATTTGCTGAACCTGACAACCATAAATATCAAGTTTTTCAACAGATTCTTTTTTTAACTTCCCCTTTTCCAGGATGCTTTTTTTTGATGAGATTGCAGAACTTGGGATGATTATGACATTTGGTCTTGATATTTGTAGTAAGTTGGTAACTTATTTGTTATTTTTTTTTCAAATAGTATGTAATATGATAAAATAAAATAGAATAATAAAAAACAATGAGTCACCAGGGGAAAAATTGAGGCACATGCTAGCATGTCCCACCCTGTAAAAATGTTTCAACTTGGTTACAACTGGGTTGTAACTCTGTCCTAATTCAGGCTATCTATTCAAATAACTCCCAAATACCCACACCACAACTTGTGTTGAAATAATCTACAACAAATTTGCAATCAAAGGATTTTCAATTACAGCTCAAGTTTTCTTCGAAATTGCCAATAAAGTTTGGTGATGAATGATTGAAAAATCAAGTTGATATAGATTATACAATTTTTTTCTATTTTTTCATTCTTGGAAATTTGTTATGAAATTTAAAATATCTTGCTAAAAAAATTCAAAATTAAATAAATAAATAAATGTTTGTATAATGTGACTGCTGCAAATTTGGACCTTGACATTGAGAACACAAAACCACCCCGGCTGGGTACTTATTAATTTTGAAAATTAAATTATATCCTGTTTTCAAAATGGTTCTTTGAAATAATATACTCACCAGGATGAGCCTGTATATGAATCAAAAATTTTATTAAAACACCAGTATTTCAGGAATATATAATTAAGGCTTTAAGATTTGAAAGAGATTCTCATAAGCTCATCATTTAAAACCAAAGATTATATCCAGAGTTTAATTAGCTACTTTATTCATACTGAAAGCATATTCCTCAAATTTTACAAATCTTTCAGGGGCTTTTTACCCATGTTTTTGATTGATATTGAATAGAAACATCACTCTTGCTTCTGATTTTAATCATGGTCAGGATGGTCAGAATTGATTTTATGAAAAATTTATCCATGAAGAACATGACTTAAATACACAATAAAAGCCCAATTTTAGCTGAAATTTTCAAAAAAGTTCCCCTATTTCAAATTAAAAAAATAGGTTTTTTATTATTTAACCATGTTGAATTATTATGCAGAGCTGAATCATTAGCTTCATGAACTCCAGAACAGAAGTGGAAGAAATAATTGGTGAGTAATTAAGACAAAATCAATCTATAATGTCTTTCCAATTTTTTTCCCCTTGCTGATATTCCTTTTTGGTGGTACCATTGTAGAAAACCAATCAATTAGGAGAATTCAAAAACTATTATTATGTGCTGGCCTTCCTGATTTACCTGCAGATTTCTTGGTTTAATACATTCTCATGATGGAGTTCAATCCGGTTTTGTTTTTTTCATTGAATCCACATCATCTTCTTTGTACTGAATAAATTTTGAAATGCCTTGAACAGGGCATTTTTATTATACATCATTGCTAAATTTATCAAATATACTTGTTCACAACTCAACTATTCAAAATTCCAGGCTTCTACCCTTCCAAAAACCTTGGTAAATTTCTTTCCAACCACTGAATGGTCTTGAAGATTTCATGAGTAGAATTTGGTTTGCTTATTTTTCACCTATCACTTTTTCAAAATATCTCTTTGCTTTTTTACAGCTAGATATAACTCAGAAAAAGAAATGGCAGTGTTGCACTTGGAGAAGGGGAAAACAGATTCAAGGTATTTCAAGTTGTGGCAATGGAGTTGAAGCCCCTTCAAGATATATCTACGGTTGAGGGTTGATGGAGTTATCCATGTTGAAAGTATGGGATTGGGGGTTTAATGAAGTGTTTAAAAGATAACTGAAAGTAATTGATTCCCCACAAGTTTTAAAATTGAGACAGAAATTTCACCCAGACCTTTGCCCAAAGGTCTGGGGGAAATTTCATGAATTCAATGAATTCTTGATCTATCAGCCCATAATTCAACTGATTTACTCAGATGTTTACTGGAGAATCAGTTGGAAATCTTTCCAATTTATTTGGCTCTATTTGCATGCTCAAACTCCTCACAACAAATAGATGTTTCTGAACATTATAAATCAAGCTTAATTCATGGTTATATCCCCAATCAAGAGTGGCATATCTCCAATTTGGTCAAGTTTTACAATGGTCATAAAATCAGATTGAGTCTTTGTCCTTCCAACTTGTTGTGCCTTCTCAATTGCATTTTGTTGACCCAAATCCAACATTCTCACCAAGCAGAGCTGATAACTTGGGCCAAGAGTTGGGCCAAGGATCAATTGATTATGTACTATGTACCTGGGATCTAATGGTGCAACATGCGTACACTTGACAAGCATGGCGGAAGTGATGATGATGGCAAACAATGATGGTGATGGTAATATGCAAGGTTGATGTACACAAGTATTGGGAAAAAACAATGAGGATAAATTGATGAAATGGTTGAAGTTGATGAATGTATGACTTCCCAGGATTCTTCAAGCCCTTTGCACCCATTTGAGTCAAGAGCTCCCCTTCTGGTCCTCTGCCTCCTCCTTCTTGTTTTCACACAACCACCCCACATACTGGAGGGGATCTTATAGATGATTTGAGTTAGTTAATTTACTGTCACACAAAGGCCCCACGTACTGGAGGGGATATTTAGGCAATAATGAGTGCAAGGGAGAAAGTTAAGTGTGAGGACAAGTGCAAGATAGCAAGGTGCTAACTGCAAGATATTATTGACAGCAATTAGTGAGAGGGATGGAGTTTTTCTGTATAGATGAAACTAAGGCAAAGCCCAATGTGATATTCTTTCCTTAGAAAAGCGTAAAACTTATGAAATTAACTGACTGGGGAAAAAATCTGCAGGCAAGGAGTGAGTCCTTATAAGGTAATCTGGAGTGACTAGGTACAACCTGATGGAAAGTCTTCTACAGCTAAAGAGCGTGATGCAATGGATTACAGGAATGGAATGGGAAGATGAAATTAAACAATACAACATCTCTGGATTCATAGCGTGGGTTCAAGACAAGAGGACCGTGCAAGTATGTACCCTAGTAAATGTGATGCATGAAGGAATGACATGAGATGACACTGCAAATGAACAAAAGTAGTAACAGAGGTGAAAATGCAGGGAAGGTTGTGAGTCCAAAGGTGGGACTATACAATTGATGTGGTTTGATGATTGTGCAAGTTAAAAGAGTAGCATAACCAAGAATGGAATTCCAAGGGCTGAGATACCCAAGGAGAGATGGATCAATGTCCATATGGATGGTTGACCAACTGCAAGGTGTTGCAGGTATAGACTGCGTCACCAAGATTGGAAGGTTATTGCACAAGCCGGCGGTAGTAAGCGGATCTGACTATAGATGGTGTGCATTACTGTTTTTCACGCTTAAGACTGAGGTAGGTGGTACCAATGAGAAGGGCATATCAAAAAGTGAGGAAACAATAATCCTTAACTCTGGAGCATGACAGTTTCCTGGGTATAAAGCCGCAAGCTCCTCCAAGCGTTTTGATGAATTCCCATTGAATCCAAGTCTAATACTTTCCTAAAATCAGGTATGTTATATATTGTTACTCCATAGGACACTATTTAATAAATTTTAATAATCAAAATCATGTCATCATCTTCTTGCCATTGCAAAAACTGCCTTTGTCAAAAAAAGCGTTGTGATCCCAGTACTTCTTCT